>CANYCX011906473.1:0-18174 GCA_948193385.1 Breynia disticha f. nivosa | reverse complement strand
TGTCCCAGAATTGCGAAAGCCGAAGGATAAGAAGGCTAATCAAATAGTGTTAGGATCAATTAGATAGAAATATACCAATTGGTACTAAAGTGTTCGATGAAATGCCTATGTGACCAAATGGCCTTGCCTAGTTTAATGTATCACGAAAGTAGAACATTATCTAGGTTTAAGGACACAGTTTTGAGCATCCCGAAAGGGACTCTTAATTGACGATAGCGCGAGAACATCAACATTAGCCTCAATCCATTCTAGTAACCAAGTGTGGACCTATTGAAGTCTAGGAAAGCCCGACGCTTTTACTTATTGTTTCCAGCTTTTATCTTCATTTGCATTTAGTCTTTAATTTCAATTCTCTCGAATCATCAACTCCCCATGTTTATTGCTTTCTTTTACTTTACTTTTAGCACCGAATCAGATTAGATACTATGTTCCTTGAGAGATTTGATCCCGGCAGTCATACTTCTGTGGTAAAACTACACTGACCTAGTACACTTGCTAGACATCGGTCAATCATACATCATTTTTATGTATAATAGTATACATCTTGGCCTGAGGCACGGTCTAGATTACGGTTCGTGTTAGTGTAATACATCCCATGAAAACGAACCCATATTATATTATTACGCTCCTGTTTATATGCAATTGTTGTTAGGCATGTTATGTGTGCATCTGTTGTATATCTGTATATCAACCAAATATCAACTTGAAATAATCCAAACATACATATATCATAACATATAGCATAAACTCCAAATACATTGTATGTTCCTGTTATATATCATATGATCGTAATACACATACAATATGCAAACATCTATTTGTGCACAGAAGCATGCGCGTGCGCACATACATATACACATATATACACACACACATACGTGTCTGGTTGTAGAGAGTACTGAAGAACAAAGCTGCCTACCTACTATATTATCTTCTGTAAACTTTATCTACTATTTGTTCCTCAAACAAAATATAGAATAACATATTAAAAACTTGAAAAAAATATCAAATCATATACATCCATTAAATGGTCATCACAAAATAGAGTCTAAAAAATCAAATCACATACATCCATTATAATTAAAAATTATGTAAACTAGTGTAATTATTTAACAATGTTTTATAAAAATAAACTATATGCTTTTTACAGTATAATTAATGGATTTAAAAATTATTTTTAAATAAACTACTAAAAATGTTAAGACTAATGATCATTGTAAAAAAAGCATGTGCATTATGTTAGTTAAGAAAAAGATAGATTAGAAAGAGATTTGTCATTATGAACAGTGGCATTTCATTGTGACATCAGCCTTGATCCTAATCTGATTTCTATACTGTGTGAAATATCGCATCCTCATCCTGATAGCTTATAATTAGTAAAGTGGATGCAGAAACTAAAAGTAAACCTATTGTAAATTAAATATATATTGTTCATACTGCATAAAGTCTTATTAATACATATGTATAATCATATGAAGCAGAGGTAAAAATGATAGATAACATAAAGTCTTATAAATATATATGTATAATTATAGTATGTTATATAGAGATTTTTTTATATAAGACAAGTATTTTTTATATAAGACAAGAATCTAGACTACAGTATCAAAATAAGGCTCTCAGGAACTCTGAGTATTTTACTGATCAGGTAACTAATCTAACTCACACTAATATGCATATGTTAATAATAATACGTGATTGAATATTAGGATTTACACATTATGAAAGCTATAAATGTTTAGATTGAGTGAATAATGAACACGTGTTGTGTTTTAAGTTGTTTGATCAATCTTCTATGTAATTTTTATAGTCCGCTTGTCCAACACGAGCAGTGTAAAATGCCACGGGCAGGGCATGATTCTTTACACGGTACGTGGAACAAACCACGACCTTAGAATTCATGTGTAAAAATTTGTGAATAGGTAAGTGCTATCAACAAAGGGCCATGGGAAGTACCACGAGGTCGTGTCAATCTAACACGTGGTCATACTCATTGGTCGTGTTTTACTATACAAGTTGTGTTTGGAGCTGTGTTGAAAGATAAAAAAAAGTATACAAATGGTTTACAAACATTTAGTAAGTTAAGAAAAGATGAATGACATAGAATTGAACAAGAAAGTTTTGAATTATTGGTATTTATAGTTTATATTCATGGTAAAAGAAAGTAATAAGTCAAATGAAAATGTTTTTTTTGACCTCCTATAATATATCTATGTCCTCTATGCTTTATAGTTGGTAAAACGCCACTTTATCATAGTCACATACTAGTCTTAATTCATTGCAATTCTCATTATCAATGATTGACTAGGGATATTCTAAATGTTCTTATATGTTCAACTGTTTTACTATCAAATGCCTTTATTTGATATTATGAACAGAACCACTCTTAATGGATAATTTTATTAGTTCTCATGTGCACAAGAATATAGACAAATAAAATGTAATGTCATATCTTTATTATTATCTCAAAATAATAAGTGAGTTTACAAAGACAACTGTATTATGCTTAGAACTCACATGGTAACATGAATTGTCATACAGTATGGGGCAATGAGTGCTTCGCTTGCCTCAAGAAAGGACACTTTGCTCAAAATTGTTGACAGGGGAAGAAAAAAGGAAATGTTGCCACTGTAAAGAAGCTTTCTAAGGAAAATGAAGAAGAATGTGACTTCCTAGCATCCTTCGCTTGACAAAAAAATTTGGTGTTTCGTGTGAGAACTAAATACTTGGAGGTTAATTATCACTTTCTTGAGAAAAAGTACTACAAGGCAACATTAAGATGACATATGTTAAGACTGAAGACCAAATCATAAACATATTCCCTAAAGAATTGAGCGGATCAAGGTTTGAAGAGTTTTAAAATAACTTAGAATGGTGAATTAGTACAAATTAGGAGATCGTGAGAGGAGCATTAAGAATTGTTCTCTATCTCTCTCTCTCTTTCTATATGAATCTTGATTATACTTAGTCCACATAAGTCTAGAACTATGTAGTCTTGGGGAGAATTTTTAGGCTAGTTTCTAGGATACATTGATGTTAATCGACAGTAAGCTATAAATAAAGAAGAAGAAAAATAGTAAAGTATGAGTGGTGCAAGTAATAAAAGATTGTATTAATGAGATGCTTTGAGGGAGGGATTTTAATAAATTCCTAATATCAAGTTTTCCACTATATGTTCAACAGTTATGTCATTTTATTAAACTAGAGATTCAAAATAAAATATGTAGAAACTGTATGGGAATAATACAGATTTATAATAAATAATGCAGAGTAGATCATGTCGAGAAGACATCTTTGGTCCTCTATGAAATGGTTTAGAGCCTCACTGGAAAGAGGGGTTGCCCACATCACTGGTAGCATTGCCAACATTAGTTCATTTATTTGAGCTTGGAAAGTAATAACTACACCTTAACTTTTCCACATAGCATAAATGCCTTGTATGTAATGGATCTAACCAACTTAGAACCACCCCACGAACTTTCTAACTCACTTACCATGTTCTGATGCAACAAATCTACACCTTCACCTTTGGCTGTGACCACCGCTGACCATGACTTCACCATCTTCAGAAACCCCTGAAATGACAGTTCCTTTGGTATGTCCAGTTCCAGTGGCTTCCCCTCACAACCTAAACCTACATCTTCAAAAGGGAACGGAAGCTTTCTGTAGCCATCAAACAAATTCTGGATATTCTGGTTCCAGAAAGGAAGCGTTGTGTCATGAAACCGCTTCATCATAGGATCAAATGTCGGGCTAACTACAATATCATTGTAGCACCACACAGCGAGTATGCCTCCTGGCTTTCTTAGAACGCGTGTGACAAGGGAATAAAATTTTGGAAGGTCAAACCAGTGCACAGCTTGTGCAACAGTCACCAAATCCACTGAATTTTCACCACCAAGTAGGTTGACCAATTCATCACAGGAGATGGACAATGGAGTGTGGATGTAGCGAACCTTTGGATGAGGCATTGCGCAATTTAGCTGCGCTTCGCTCACATCAGTTGCAACCACTTGTTCATAGTGTTCAGCAATCTGCCAAAACAAGGATGAGACGCCTGAGTCAATTAACTTGCAAGATATTCAGGAGACACTGCCTAGTACTCATAGCTAAGCAAGTAAACGCAACAAGCGCCAAATGATAAAAGAAAATCAAAATATTTCTGTAGCTTTCCTGTCATTACTAAATTACAATGGCTGTTCAGCATTCGTCCCAACAATAACAACTGAAACAGCAATAATACATCGTTCTCATGAATGGAAGAGCAGGAAAGTGAACTTAAAACTTCTGTAAAGGTTTCAGAATGGAAGTTTCTGAGAGGAACAAAATCAATAAATGCAAATTATGTTGTCAGTTCACTTGATAGAACATCGCTAATGAGGATCCATCCTTGCAATCAACAAAGCCAACCTTAACTCATTTGAATCTCAGCTAATGTCAGAAGACCGGACCCTAAACTCATTAAACATGTGAGCATTCACATTGCAGAACCATCCAAAACTGTTTCATCATTTTTCTTCCTAAGATAATTGATGCTTGTATTATTAGGAGTGGTCCATGTGATAAGAATGAGGTAGATCGAGAATAATTGGGCAAGACACTTCCCTAAGTCTTAGAAAACTTGAGACAACAAAGTCAACAAACAAATCATATGCAGTTTTACAGTTAAATTAAAGGTTACAACACTCATAGTTGGAATTGGTAGGGAAGAAAGAAAGAAAGAAATAAATAACACAGAAGGGTAAGGTAGAGAGAACCCCAAGAGCAGCTTGGCCATTGCCAGTACCAACATCCCAAGCCAAAGCGTGGTGAGGAGTGTGTTGAGACAACATAGAATACCAATGGGAAGGGTAGTTTGGCCTTGCATCCAAGTACAGATCAGCTTGTTTGTCAAACAACCCTGCCATCCTCTCCCTTTTCACCTCTCAACTTCCTCTTTGCTTTATCCCCCCCTCTCTCTCTCTCTTTAACTACTTTGGTTTTTTCTTTTGAAACAATGCTGTTGCTTCCTAAATTTCTTGTCAAACACGACTACCTTAAAAATAAAATACTTTTTGTCTTGTCTGCATATATGCACTATGAAACTCATTGTCTTCGCTCTGCCCCTTCAGAAACAGAATCAAATAGTTGACTACTGCTCAAATATCTTTCCTTTCACTTATTCTTTCTTCCTTTAAAATTTATTTTGTAAAATTGATTTATTTTAAAAATAAACTTTTTAAAGTTAATTTTCCTATTATACTTAATTATTTTTATAAATTTAAATTATTTTGCATTGTAATAAATAAGTACTTTTTAATCAGTATTTTAAATAGTGTAAAAATGTAAAATAAACTAAAAGATATATATATATATATAAAATTAATTAATTAAATAAAATGGTTCGAACTGCTAACTTCGAATTTGTTTACCGCAATGGAAGAACATTGTAACCACATTGCGGACACGCTCATATCAACACACTCTACATGTCGAGATTAAAGTAATATTTTGCACCCGAAACTACGCCAAAATTTCTCACTGATCTTCTTTATCTTGGAGAGAGAAATTTAGAACTTCTCATTTTAAATTTTCATTTAGAAATCTGATTTGGTTGGTGTGTGTTGGAAGTGAAATAGGAGACTTCTTTTATAGAAGTTCAGATCTGGTAAATGTGTTCCTTTTCACTCAAATTTTTATTTTAATCTCTAGACTAAAAATGTTTCTAATTTAATCATCTCACCTAATAAATTATAATTAAGTCTCTTAACTTAATTATATTTATTCTACGAACCCAATGTGATAGGCAGAATAAACTATTCTTTCATCTCTCATTTACACATGACGATTGTGAGTATAGGTTCTCTCTTTAGGGATCATATTTCATTTTTTTGGTAGTGTGGATGCGTGATCATCAATGACATGAGTTTTTGACAATTTACACTACTCATTACATATAGAAGATTACTCGCTATCTTCTATTATTAGCTAAACGTGATTATTCAGTATATTACTTTTCTAACATCAGTGTTTTCAACTAAGTGTTTTCAACTATCTTTGATCTTATGAAAACTTGTCATAAACGTCAATCACATGTTTTGCAAGAACCAGTAATTAATCACATTTCTTGCAAAAACACAGTGATTTGAGCTAATGAAACTCAAGCGACATTATTATAAAAATAATCTTCCTCATCTAATATTGAACCATTATAAATCATGATATCTAACCATAAAGCTAATGTGTGCTCACTCATAGCTGGTGCAACCTATCTATATACAACTTATCAAATTAAACGTCATGATCTATACTTCAAAATAATATCAAAGTAAGAAGAAAACTTATAGAGATCCTCTTAAGCAATGTTGGGTCTCAGATTAGGTAAGTAGGGATCAATTTCCCTTAATTCATTTCATTATTTGGATGACTTATTACACATTATACTCAATAGTATTGTGATGTATTGTTAAATTATAAGCGCATATTTATAAATTGCATCACATCAAAGCTTCGGTCTTCAGTGTACACAACACCTTCTTTTAGTCTACTTTTAGCCATTTTACATGTCTGCTCTCGGTATTCAATAGAACTTATATAGTACACGAAATCTATCTTCCCAAACTCCTCTTCATATGATAGTTCTGACTATTCATACATGAAAACTTGCTTTTTTACTTCTTACCCTTTTGGTCTATGTAAAGGCTGTTGGATCAATTCTGATCAACATTTTTTTTACTTCTATCTTTTAATAATGATCTTAGTGCCAAAATTGTTAAGCTTCAAGTTGATCAAATATTGAAAGAAAGGTATTGCAACATGTTAACGCACATTAATGATAGATAAGTCATGTTACTGTACTGTACAAGGTGGAAAATGGAAGAAAATCAATTAGAAGTACTTGTAGGACGGTAATGTACGTTACAGGGAGTGTAACGCATGTTAACAAATTAAGGTTCAGGAAAAATGCTACTGTTTCACTACACTAACTAGCTACATGCTCAAGTTGAGTTACACGAGCAGTGTAACGTACACGTACATTTCACAGAACTAATGTATGTTATCAATTCATGAAGATAGCCAAAATGTTACTAATTCAACACACAAACAAAAAAGAGATGCTCGAATCACTTTACACGGACAAAGAAAAAGTGTGCTACACGGACAAGTGTAGCGTACGTTACATGATTTCTAACGTATGTTAACGAGAGATGGATTCAAATTTAAACACTGTTTCATTGGGTGCAAGATCATCATTGCTTAAAAATTGATAAAAACGTGGGTGTAAATATAAAAGCCTTCTAAGAGCAAAAAAGAAGAATAAGAAACATATTTGCAAACATCAATTAAGTGTTTTTTATCAAAGAATCAAGATTGTGCTTCAAGGATGTGTAAGATAGGATTCTTATGTTCAAGTCTTTAGGATTTCTCAAGTGATTTTTAATCTTTACTTGTCATATTGTTAGAGAAACTTTGAGAGAGTTTGTTAAGGTTATTGTACTTGTAATTGTTATTGGGATTGTAGTTAAGTATGGGTTTATTATCTTGTATAGATTATAGGTTAGGTAGAATCATTTTTGGGCTTTTTGAGTGAAAGTTCTCACTTGATCTTGAAAGTGATTGTAAGAAAGAAAGAATGATAGAGTGTGGGTTGAAAATCTGTAGTTGGTAAAGCTAAGGTAGTGGATGTAGGCTAGTTAGAGTCAAACCACTATAAATTGATTTGTTGCATTGTGTGGTTTGCATTATTTTTATGTACTCAACGAAATTCTGCAAAGAGTTCAAAAAATTCGTACACAATATTCAACCCCGTTCTAATGTGTCTATCAATTGGTATTAGAGCAAGATTCTTGTCAAAGGACTAATCTCTTAATTGCAAAGATCAAAATGGCATTGAACTTTGGCGGAAATAATGAAGCTTATGGACACACAACAAATAGGCTACCCTTCTTTGACGGTTCAAACTACATGATGTGGAAGAAAAGATTGATCATATTTATCAAGTCTTAAGATATTGAGATTTAGAAAGTAATCGCTATTGGACCTCATGTTCCAAGGACCACCGAACTTAACGTACGATTACGCTTACCTCAACATTAATCAGTTTTAGAAGTAGTACATAGTGAATAAATATTACATAAAATTTATTACTCTCAAAATAAAAATTTTTGAAACATTATACTTGATTTATTATTTATTTATAAATCTCAATCTAGTGTTTGGATCACATAAAATGAGTTTTACATACATTGTGGTAGAACTGCACATTTATTTGAGATAATACATTATTAAATCAAAGTTTAACTATAATGAATTTAGTTCTAGTTTTTAAGTTACTAACTTAGACAATACATGTTCATTATATGATAAATTAAAATTATTACAAAAGAAATTATTTATCCAGAAATACAAAATTTCTAATAATTTGTACTAAATAATTTGCTCAAGTAAATAATATTTAAAGTAATTAAATATTACTAATGAAAATAGAACCAAAATGCTAATTCCTAACAAATGGTACTATCAACTTCACATTAAGTCTTACCAATACCCAACCAATAATTTTGTCAACTTATAACACAGTAAGTTGTAACATCTACAAAAGGCACGTATTCACACACAATGAACTTTGTAATAGAATTTTAAAAATTAGGATATAATCTTTAACAAAAATTCTATATAACCCAATAACCTTTCAAATCGAGACTATAATTAATAATATATTAATTATCATAAGTAATTGTCATTAAGTTCTTTTGATCTACTAAAATTTTATCTCGGTGAACAGATTGAATATTCACTTGCCCATAAAATTGTAGATTAAATCCAACAACCATACTCATTATAGTTGTAATCAAGACTAACTCAATTAATATGTCAACCTAAAACAAATTTATTGGTTTCAACGAACCATCAACTTGGTTGCCTAATTCTACAATGACATCTAAGTTTTACAAACTTAATATCAAAACTAAATCGCATCCCAATTATAGCCATATTGATCACAAAGATCATACAATGGACCATTACAAGCAATTTTTTGGATTACATTCAATTACACAATATTACATTCTCACTCATTTTTGGAGTTTTCCTAAACCAAGATTTCATTAAATATTTTTCACAGAGAAATACATTTGGTCACTTTCAACAATTTTGTCTAATCATACCCTTAATTAATAAATAATACTTTTTTTAGATTAATTTTTGGATTTCAATGTTGATTTTGTTAAAATGCATTATAACATCAATAGTGTCATTATTAATCAAAAAATATATTTCTTAATTTTAGGTTCACTTCGAGAGAATCCAAATTCAATTTATTTAAGTGCTCATACCTTTTTTGCTGACATTTAATGATTGACATCATTTATAACACATATAAAATAACACTACTATGTAAACAAATTGTTTAATAAATTTCTAATACGTATTACAACTATTGTGATGCTCAAATTTACAAAACTCATTTCGAATAAAGTAGAATTTTGACAACCATTATTTTCTTAAAAAATAAATAAACGATTGGAAACCGTGCATGTATATTTTTAAAACATTAACATGATGCTCACTAGACATACATGTGGATATTTAACACACAAGGCAATATGTAAAACCCCTTTTACATCACTTATACAATTAAAAAAAACCATTTCTTCCAATAGTGCTCCTCCGGTCTCGCTCGTGGAAGTCCTCCTAAACCTGCACAATCATCACAAAACACACATGCACGTGAGTAATTAAATGCCCAGTAAGTACACCTACACACACTTACCAAAGTAGTTAATACTTAAGTACTCGTTGGCAAAGTGTGTTAAGTGTTTTAGATAATTAGGATAGGTATTTCATCCTACATTAACTAATTCAATAGTCATTAGTTCATTATCCACGGTCAAGGCCCATCAATTCTAGTTGATGCCAAACTACGAAGTACTAGGTTAATTACTAATCTCATTTTTCCCTTCAACTTAAATATTTTTAAACTGATGGATAAATGGAATGGCCTAGGGAACGACCTGCATAGGTTGTTCTCCTGGTCGTTCTCCTGGTCATTCTCCCAGTCGTTCTCCCCTTACTAAAATGACTTTGGAACTAGAATGGCTGGGAGAACGGTTTGCATAGGCCGTTCCCCAGCCCGTTATGACATGCTGGATTCATAAAAACAGTAGCTTTAACACTTAGCATTCCATACAATTCAATCTCACACTTAGGCAACACTCCTCAACCGATGCACACCATAACAACCTTAAAACACGTCATATATCCAGTTTATATCACTTAACATTTTGCACAAACTCAACATATCATTATAGGCTTTTCTTAAGCATTTCACCATTAACTGCAACCTTAACACCATCTTCTACTTTAAAGCACATTTCAATTATCAAGCATAACAGCTCCTAACCTCACACAAAAATCCTCAACATAATTCAACTAGACCACATCTCATCATTTTACTCCCATAATCTCATAAGTTCATATCCATATTCATTTCAAGAAATCTCATAATCCATGCTCACACTAGCACATAATTCACCACATAATATACATTAATTCAAACACATAAAACTTCACATACACTTCATTTTCACATCCAAGCCATATCAATTATTTAAATGCGATGTATGTGTCGTGAAATGAGAATGCAATTCACATATGCCCCGAGGTCTTTCTTGCGCGTGTGAGAGAGTCCACTCTTGTATATTGGCTAATCTCCACATAAAGTCAGAGCTTTCGCTCAGTTGGCTAATCCTCACATAGAAATTAGAGCTTTTGCACTATTTGGCTAATCCCCACATTATGAACATACAACAATGCGCATGAAATGTCCACACGACATAATTGAATGAATGCAAGCAAGTTCTGTTTCCATCATAACAATTTCACCATAACATTCTCAAGCTTTGCACGCATCATGTCGTTTTGCACAAATACACATTAGCAAAATCCATTTAGCATTATATCACACAGTTAGGTGATTCATTAAACCTTTCATACAAGAACCTTTAATCATAATCAATTATCCGTTTTAACAAACGCCACACCACATCCATATAAGTACATTGGGTAAACCACTAGCTGTTATAATCTAAACTATTCCACATCATTTACTAGCATTAAGGCACAACAAAAAATGCAACTAACATAACCAAATCAAAAAGCCACGCATATAGTATATGAATTTTCTCCATTTCGTTTACACATTTTTCCATAACACAATACAACATCAACACATCACACATAAAACATATTCTTCATCAAATTCAAAACTTAACTCAAAACAAACACACAACCAACATTATCCATAATATCAATCATATCATTCAAGTCCCTTTTTAAATGACACTCTACTGCACATCTTAACATGTTTGATTTCAATAAAATATAGTTAACCATACAGAAGCAAGACATATAATGGTAAGTGTGGTTTCGATGCACTTACCTCGTAATCCACGAAGTCGGCTCTCGGCTCAACCCCGCTCTGAGTTCCGAGCACTAGCTCCTACACAAATCAAGCCATATTTCATTTATTAAACACTTATCTAAACTCAATTTTGCATTCTAATGCATATTCCTCAACAACCCCTAAATCTCTCAAACCCTAAAATCTTAAATCTCTCACAAAAATCACAATATGAGTTAAATACGTACAACTTTAGACTATCATACAAACCCCACAAAAACCCTACAAACCCCTTTCTTTTACTCAGACATTTTATAAAGTTTGAGGACTTACCTTGCTGAGTTTGTCACAAATCCCCCTAATCTGACCAAAACTTTGTTCCGGCTTGAGGTTTATAAAGAACGAAGGAAGAGGGAATTTGTGTTTTAGGAAGGTTTGGAAAGGTTAGAATGGTGTTTTTAGGGTTTAGGGATGAGGAAAGGTCTGGTGTGTTTGAGAAATATGTTTCTCTCTCTCTTCTCATAAAATACGCGTCATTTTTAAAATCTCGCCAAACCGAACGACCTCTATAACGGCTTACCCAAACCGTTTTTGGTGGTCGTTCTAGGCTAATTCCAACACAAAATTTAACCCAGTCATTAAGTGGAGAACGACTATGGGAACGGTTTACCATGACCGTTCCTTTGGTCGTTCTACACCACTGATTTGGCATTTTTTGCTGAATTTAAGTTATATTTTTTGGGCGTTACAGCTCTCCCCCTTAGGAAATTTCATCCCTAAAATTTGAACTCAAGTTACTTTGACGCCACTCACAAGTAATATGACTCCACATTCTAATTTTTTATTCTAAATCAGAATTTCCTTCTAGTCTAGGATTTATCATAAGTCATTGACTTCCACATTGAAACCAAGGAGATATATCTTATACTCCTATTTCACTCTTCCAAACACTTAGGAATTTCATACCCAATTTTGCCATTTCATATAATCATGTCTAATCAAGAACATTCAAATCATTTGTGAATCATACTAACTCATCAAAACTAAAGTCCACAATCTATCATCATGGTTTGCACTCATTATAAATTAACTTATACCCTCATCACAATGGTTAACAATTACTTCTCATCACACCTACCTCTTCAAATTACTAAACTTAGGCACACTCATTTATCACACCAAGACTTTCTTTCTTTTCAACTCTCTCCAATAAATCTCCTATTAAACTCTCATAATTATCAACTCTCTCCAACAAATCTCCTATCAAACTCTCATAATTATCATTATGCTCACTGTCTCTGTCTATCACGTAATACTAGCCCAAAGTAGGTAATAAGAATAATGGTTTTGTGCATACGAGAAGAATGCAGTAATGTAAAACATTTGTAACATGAGAGAAAACAAAATGTCCTACCCTTGGTCAAAAAATGTGCAGGAAGCCAAAAGATTGCTTCTATATCCAAGTGATACTCCTGGCATTACCTTCAAGAGAAGAGCCGAACCATAGACAACCTTACTGGTTATACTCCATAGTTAAAATCCCCAAATACTATTATTTTCCATCATTGCACATTCTCTCTTTTTATTTGTCGTACCTGTTCATATACTATTTCCTCGAATTTCATTTTCTTTTACGCTTTTCACTCTCTTCTTGTTTCATCATTCCCCTGACCATCAATTTTCTTTTTTAGTACCTTGCGAGGAAATCACCCACACGTCAACTATCAATCTTTTCTTTGAATTCCAGAATAACATTTATATTCTTAATCATTTTTGGATGCTTTCCAAGATTTTTAAGGTGTATTTAGGCAATTTTTTTTTCCACTTACAATTTCGCTCACTTGTTTATTAGCGCATTATTCATTGTAAGGAATCATCATTCCTAATTCATGCTAGTTCCCAGTCTCATAATGAATACTCGTCTTAGCCTCTCTTTTAAAAATTCATAGCTTATAGTTCTTTTTATACCAGAACGGTCTGGAAAACGGCCTATGCAGCCCTTTTTTCCGTCCCGTTCTGACCTTCTGTCACAATTCAGAGGAAGGGAACGATTGGGAAAACAGTTTGACCAACTTGTTCACCAGACCATTTGAACTTTGTGTTTTGCCTCTGCAAATGGGACGGCTTGGGAAACGACTTGCTCAGTCTATTTCCCAGCCCGTTCTAGGCTACTGGTTCTGTAGTTCATAACCTACTTCACACAACTTTAGCACACAACAACACACACCAATTCAACACATTCCCACCACTCACATAACATGCCCTTAAGCTTTAAATATTGAATTTACACATAATTCAAACTTCACATCATCATTTCCAACCGAGAACAATCAAGTTCTATCCGTATAATTTTTTTGGAAATTTCATAAACAATTAACTTTCACCCTCAATTTGAGAGTTCACTCGGTCACATTCTTTGTCATTCACATTAGCCATAATTTTCATGCCGTCTCATGCAAGCTCAATAATAGTAAATGAAAGGCTAATGCCTCTTCTTCACACCACAAGTGCCTTTATAATCATTGGTACAATTATCATAATGGAATGGCATTCACACAAGCCAATTAAAACTCATAGCAAATCTCATACACGCATCACATATTCCACGATATTCATTCTATACTAAAACCCCATTAGGTCCATCAACACCTATAATCATTTAGTTGATTTCATACAAACAAATCAAGCACAACACATTATGCCAATAACATCTCAAAGATCCATATGTAATCATTCTTTCCGTGCAACGATATAATGCATGCACAATGAATGCAATTGAAATGCTAATGCATTTCCACACATATGCCCTGAGGTCTCACAATTATTCACAACCTAGAGAGCTCTCGCCCTACTTACATCCGAAAGATCCCTCTCTCTTTTCGTTGGGCTATTCCCCTACTTTTCACAATAACAAAGCCCTCGCTCCTTTATTCGATCTCTCGCTCATATCAGTTGGACTAATCCCCCATGTACAAATTTGAGCTCTCGCTCGTGTATTTTGGCAAATCCCCTTTTTCTTTTTATAGGAGGAATATCTCGCCTTCCTAAGGAAGAAAATCCCGCCTTCCTTTTTATATTATTGGGCTAATCCCCCTTTCTCTTTATAGGAAGAACATCTCACCTTCCTAACAAAGAACATCCTGCCTTCCTTTTCATATCATTGGGCTAATCCTCCTTTCTTTTTATAGGAAGAACATCTCGCCTTCCTAAGGAAGAAAATCTCGCCTTCCTTTTCATATCATTGGGCTAATCCCTCTTTCTTTTTATAAGAACATCTTGCCTTCCTAAGGAAGAATATCTCGCCTTCCTTTTCATATCATTAGGCTAATCCCCCTTTATTTTTTATGGGAAGAACATCTCGCCTTCCTAGGGAAGAACATCTTGCCTTCCTTTTCATATCATTCACAGCTCACATAAATATATATATACAACCATGTCACCGCAACCATAATCATGCTTATCATTAGCGGTTGGGACTTGCTTTGGAGCGGAGCGCGAGCGTGTGATATGAGGAGGATAGGTCGGCTCGTAGTAGATTTTGGATATTGCATACTTTTGTATTTTGTACAGCCATACGCATACCAGTATGGACTTTCATTGGCATTTGCATTGTTTTAAACCGCATACCATAACTTCCGCATTTCTGACACTTTTATTTTGTATTGGATCAGTTTAAAGAAAATGCATGTATACCACTATTGATTTCATCTATATATATATTTATGTTCATTTCATTTTGAATTGTACAATGTTTGTGTTAAAGAAAAAAAATGGTTGCAAAAATGGTATTATTCGAAAATGGACTTAAGTAAAATTGGGGTTCACATGACCAGTATGAATAACGTATGCCAAGATCAAATTAACATATGCTAAGTCCCATTGTTGGTATACGTTAATTCCATCAGGTCATTCTGTCTGAATTCTGCCTAAGTGTTTTCAAGCATACACTTATCCATTCATCTTAAACATATCAACCAATCCATAAGGCACCATATAAGTTCAACATACATCCAAATCATCTTAATTAATCATTTAAACCTATGTTTAACACATTACAACATGAATTAGTTCCAATTCTACACATCCATACAAATCATCAACAACATCTCATAAACACATAGTTAACCTTAACACATAATTACTTCCATTCCTTCACATATTCAACATTCCATATCCAAATACCACATTATTCATTTCCCCAATTTAGCCATTCCAATTCACACTTACAATTCACATCGTTAAATTCCATAACACATATGTCATCAACCATGCCATTAGCATTCTAAAATCTCAAACATCAATAACACAAGCAACAAATGGATGCTTTATGAAGATGCAAA
The DNA here is from genome assembly GCA_948193385.1 of Breynia disticha f. nivosa. Classification (NCBI taxonomy): domain Eukaryota; kingdom Viridiplantae; phylum Streptophyta; class Magnoliopsida; order Malpighiales; family Phyllanthaceae; genus Breynia; species Breynia disticha. Next base: position 2,454 of record CANYCX011906473.1, on the reverse strand, counting down.
TGCAACCATACAATGAAATGCTCCAGAGCCTCAACTTTGCGGGAGAGAGACCTTACTCGATCTCTGCGCCTTTCCATATATAAGGAGAGACCTTACTCAATCCTTGCACAATTTGGGCCAAACCCCTTGTTTTCGCATAAGGTGAGTCTTCACTCATCCTTTCTTATTCTTGGGCCAAACCCCTTATTTTTAGTAAAGAGAGTCTTCCCTCAATCTTTACTCATATTTGGGACAAACCCCTCTTATCTCAATGCCATCATTCAATGATGCTCACACGTGCCACGTAAATCGAATGAATGCGATTCAATTCATTTTACAACAAGGCTTTTATCCATCCGCACACTAATCATAAAGGAGCATATTGCATAAATGGAGCAATTCAAACCACAATTCATATGTCAATCATTTCACATTGCACGTCACACATTTCAATGAATTTCAACACATTCCAAGCAAGCCAACCATCCGCATTTAATCAAAATGCATACCCCTTTTTGTCATTAGTAGCCATTTTGCACATAACATATTCACTTGTAAATCTTTCTCACACAATTTCCTTTCCAATTCATATCAAGGAGAATCACACAAACAAGAATCAACCATTAACAATTCACACATAGCAAGTAAATGGCATAAAGGCACTTACCTCGGGCTCCGAGGTTCGATCCGTCGCCCAATTCCCGAGTCGGGTTCCGAATATCATTCCCTACACAAATACAATCACATTTCCACACATTTAGCTCAAAATGTAGGTTATTTCAACCTCAAATTCTGATTTCTACTAAAATACCCCAAAACCCCCACAACCCTAATCTCTTAAATCTCACAAAAACAGATGTTTTAGGGTCCATGGCTTATAGAATCATGTTCTATATTCAAAACCTAACAAAACCCTACACAATGTACCTAAAATACAAGACATTTCAATTCGGGATTAGCATTTTACCTTGATTCCCATTTCTTTGCAACCTAGAGAGAGGAAGGCTTGATTCGGGGCTAGAAATGTGTTTAATCTGATGTAAATGTGTTGTTCTAGGGTAGGTTTTGTGTTTAGAATGGCTAGAAATAATTGAGAGGAAGTTTGGAGAGTGTTTTGGTAGGTGGAGGTGAGTTATGGGACGGATAGAAAGTGTCTCGATCTTTTAATGAGATGTGCAGGGCCCCGTTAACATATGTTAACTTTCCATTCTTGGCATACGTTAATGCTGCCATAAATTCCCCTGGAAAATTGAATAACATATGCTATCCTCTAACATTGGCAAACGTTAATTAAGGTAACGTATGTTATCTCACAAACTTCGCATACGTTATTTTGTTGCAGACTGCTAAACTTAGCATTTTTCGACTTCTTTCGATTCCGAACACGCATAACTCTATACCAACACACTTCCAACTTGTCTCAAACATAATATAACATAGAACTAACATTTTTTGGGGCGTTACATCAAGGCTATTATATAAATTACTTTCATTCTCAATTCATCAAAAGAAGACATTCATACATGCCAATCACAATCCTTTCCAATATTCCAACAATTCACATAAAAGCATACTCAATTCAATTCTACCATTTAGCTTATTTTTCATTAACATTCCATCAAAATAACATTTATTACAAAACTTATTCATACAAAGACAATCATAAAATGTAAGCGTCCAAGAAAACTTACCTCGAGTTCCCGCAGACTCGATTCGGCACAAAATCCCGATTTGGGTTCCTGTTGTCATTTCCTACACACATTTAATCACATTTCATGTTATACGCAACATTCTATACTACATTTTCCATTTATCTAACCATTTCCTCAAAAGCTAAAAAATTCTCTTATAAACCATAATTCTTTAAATCTCACCAAATGTTATGTTTTAGGGTTAAACACTTATAAAATAAGTAACTACAACCAAAACCCAACAAAACCCTACCAAATGTACTCTATTTCATACACATTTCAGCCTTGAATCGTAAATTCTTACCTCCTTCCTGTTTTGCCTTTACCCTAGAATGGAGAGGAATCGATTGGAGGGCGGATGTGTTGTTAATCCACTGTTTGTGGGTAGGTTTTGTGTTTGGGGAGGCTTAGGAATTGTTTTGGAAGTTTGGGAGAGAGTTTAGAGGGTTTGGGAATGTTTTTCCCTCGGTTTTAGCTGTTCTCAGCCTTTTAATGACATGTCCTGACCCTCGATAATGTTTGTTTATTTTAATAATTAACGTACGTTAAGAAAATGCAGATTTTTGGAAGTTGAGTATGAATAACGTACATTATTCATGGATTAACGTACGCTAATCCATATTAACGTGGGTTAATCAGCCTCTTAACATACGTTAATTAGCTGCAGACAGCCTATTTCCAACTTTTCGACTTCCTTCGACCTTCCGACACCTATATACTTATACATACATACTTACAACTTATAATAAAAATTATGTCAACGTAATTAACATCAATTAACATT
>CANYCX011906326.1:0-10101 GCA_948193385.1 Breynia disticha f. nivosa | reverse complement strand
AAGAAAAAGATTAAAATTGATACGTATAAGTAGATGTTTAAAACAGTGATTATAGGCTAATTAGGTTAGGATATTTCAACTTTGTTCTAGGAACGGAAAATTGTAGGAATGTCACTTATGACATTATTATGATTAAAAATGCCCATGTATGTTGCCACATTTGTAGGAATGCTAAAATGTTAATACACAATATAAAAATGTCCAATTTTGAATTCACAATTATAAGAATGAAATTCAACTGATTTTTTAAATAACTGCCATAATTTGAAACAATTCAAATGTGTAACTGCCATTTGATTTTAAAAAACTGTCATATCTTATCGTAAAATTAAGGTAATGTTGTTCACATATGTTCATTGCTTAAAAAATCAAAAATTTTAACAACTCATTACAAAAACATAAACATTGCAGATGTCAACACAAACAAAACTTTCCAACACAAGCAAAAAAATTTGAAGAAACTCTTTTACATAAAAAATTGCATCGGGTATATAATCATTTGTATACAAAAACATTCGTTTTTGTTCAAAATTCTTTTTTTTGTATTTTGTAATCATTTTTTAACGATATATTTTTATCTTATTACTTTATGCACAAAAAATGACATCCGTAATAAGAAATGCACGAATAAACGTTTTGGTCACGAAGAATAAAGTTCATTTTTGTTTTTTTCAATAAAAGTATATGTAAATTTAAACAATGAGGGAAAAGGAATATGTATATGTTCATAAATGTTCATTTTTGTTTTATTATGTTATTTTTAAAAATTATTTCCATGCGCTGAAAACATGCAACATTCATGTCTACATTCCAACAGTGACTGAAGAGAAAATCAACAAAAAAGAACAAATTTCATTAAACAAACAAACCCTGTATACGAGAAACAATCCTCAAAAAAAATTTAATAATATCTACTATATTATTAAATGAATAAAAAAATGAACAATAAAAAACTAACATTCATACAACATTAATGATAACAAATACAAATAAAAAAAGAATAGATTTTTTATGGGAAGAGAGAGAAAGAAAGTTATATCGGTGATTAAGGGATTTTCTAAAAAACGAAATCCATCAACCTTAAAATTCGTCAAATCAAGATTTAAAAAAGTCAAGTCTTTTAATGCATGGTAGTTGAAACAGTCTTGTCTCTTTTATAAAAAGATTAGTTATTTATAGTATTTATTATTTTTCACATATGCTCATAATGAATGATCATATTTATTTGCTAAAAAATGAGATATAAAGCTAAAATAGGAATTTAATCACTTGCTAAAAATCAGGAAATTCAAACGGCACGATCTATAGAAAGCATATATATTTATAGTGTTTATTATTATTCGTTATTGTTCATATATAAAGAGAAAGTGTGAAAAGTGTTTTAGTTTTGTTAGAATTGTATGAGAATGTAAAAACAATAACTGAAACAAAAAATCATGCACTTTTTTGAAAAATAGAGAGTCTGAACAAATGTTCACTCTTTTTGACATTTGTACAATTAAAAAATGAAAACCGGATATTTTCACAATTAAAAAATAAAAATTAGCAATAACAGAAATGAACAAAGATAGAATTACATTTTCGCAATTAAAATTGGAAAAATTACAAGAATGCAAAAATTTGTGTTTAAAAAGATAGAAATTTCAGCTAAGTTTGTTCATTTCTGTTAATGCCAGTTAAAGTTTTGGAAATATGAAAATGACCAATTTTGAATTTGCAATTGTAAAAATGTCAGGGTGTGGTTAGTATTCATCGTTGTTCATTATTTTCATATATTGAGAGAATAAAAAGTAACATTTTTGTATTTTAGAACATAGAATCTGACATTCATATAATTGTGAACTAGAATCTTGTCAATCAATAAAAAATAAACAAAATGGAACAAAATACACTGACATTCATATCATTCTAAACTCAAAACATAGTAGTTTGTATATCTTGAAGGTGCGAGTTGTTCTAGAATAAAAGACGTGGGTTGCCACCTTAAAGTTTGCTTGTTCCTATTTTACCATGTGGATTAAAGTATTTCCAATTTTATCACTGTTGTGAAACTTCTCTCAAAATTGACATCCTATTTAATACACGTTTGAATCACTTTTGGCCCACAGATTTCCTTTTTTCCTGTCTCCGTCTTTTTTGACACGCTGTGTCTTTCTTTCCTTTTCTTCCCTCTCTGCACGTTCCCTCCATTTCCGCACATCATTTCCTTCCAAACTGATTTTTTAAGTCTTATCATTACATTTTTGTCATTTGCTTTCACATTTCACAGTTTATTTTTCATTTTTCTAAGGTTATGGTTGTTCTGTGTTGCCTTTTTTTGTGTGTTAGGGTTTTACTGTTTTGTCATTTCTTTTTTTTGTTTTAGTTTGCATTATTCTCTTTTTTGTTTTAACATTGAAGATTTAGTTGAAGGTTTCGCTTGATTGTTTTGGTTGTTCGATACTTGGAGGTGTGTTTTCGTTTTGCATGTTTTAGTTTTTGTGTACTATAAGTGTTTGTGCTTTTGACCTCATTGTTATTTCTCTGTTTTTTGTGTTTCAGTTATCGCTAAGAAAGATTCTTCATCGAAGAAAAAACCTAAGAAGAAAGTTTTCAAGCAGATGAAGGTTTTGTTTTGTGTTTAATTCGATTGTTTATTTTCAGTAGGTTTTCATTGTTTATTCCAAAGTGATCAGTTGGTGATTTTATTGATAGTTATATATGTATTTGTATGTTGATTATTTCAATTGGAAGACATAAAACTTTCTTCCTGAAGGATTGTAAAGAAAAGGGAAAGACCTGCTGATTCTCCGCAATTGAGAAAATTACTTTTTGTCTAGTCATCTTGTTGTCATACTTTAGTTTTATGTTATTTTTTGGTTTGTGTTTCTATATGTTAATGTTTTATCCCTTTTGAACTATCAGTCATATAAGTGCCATATTTTTAGTTTGTGTTGTTTTTTGTATGTTCTTGTATGGTTATGCTTTACTTTTTGTTATTTGATTAATTTTAAATATGTTTTGTTGGTTTTGTAGAGATCTTCATCAAAGAAGAAAAAAGTTTTGAAAAATTCTGATAATGAAAGTATAGATTCAGAACAAATGATATTTTTTGCATTTTTTTTGTTTCTTTCTTGTGTGTTGTTTTTCTATTAACAAATTCAGAATTGTTAACTTTTATATTGAAAAATTCAGAAAAGTTAACTTTTCTATTAAGAAATTCAATATATTTATATTGTGTTTTTTGTAGGTTAATTTGAAAAGAAAAAGTTCTATTGTTTTTGAAATGAAGAGGAAGAAGAAACTGAAGTTCTCACCTATTTTGAAGGTTGATTTTTTACCCTTTTTCTATGTTTGTAATTTATTTTTTTGTTTGTCATAAATGGGTCGTCTTGCCTTGTTGAAAAATAATTTGGTTGTGTTTGATGTTGGAAGGTAGTCATATGTTTGTCATCCTTTTGTTTGTTTTTCTTTCAATATTTGTCATATTATTGTCATCATTCTTACGATAATTGCTAATGTTATTTCTTATGATGTTGTTTTTTCATTTTTTGTCACCATTTTGTCACATTTTTAAACTGTCATATTTTTGTCATCTTATTGTTGTGTTTCTTTTTTTGAATTACAACACGGTGAATATTTTTTAGACTGGAAAGTTGAAATGTATGCAAAAGTGAAGTCCAAATTCTTCCTAAGAATCATGGACATTCTTAATAAGTATTTGACTGAATCTCAGAAGGATCTCTTTAGAAAAATTTGTTTTGGGAGATTTCTTGAGATTTAGGAAATCAATATTCAACCTCAAGTTTTGCATAGTATTATTATCCATTCAGTAAAGTCTGAAAATGAGGATGAATATGGAAAAATCAGTTTTAAATTTGGTGATAGAGTCATTAATTTTGGTATTAAAGAATTTGCGCTTATTACTGATTTGAAGTATTCGGGTAGTTTGTCTACAAAAGTCGCCAAGTCTTTTGATGATAATTTGAAGTCAACTTATTGGCCTGAGAACGATATGGTTTTAAAACAGTATGTTCATGATATGATATGTCGTCCTTCATGGAAAAGTGACGATGATGCTGTTAAAGTAACTGTTTTAGTTTTTATCTTCTCATATCTTCATACCTCAAGGAATGAATTTGTGATAGATGAAGAGTTCGATATGGTTGATTCTGGGCTGTACAATTCTTTTCAATGGAGTTGTATTGTTTTAATAGGTTGACAAGAACACTTTGGATACAAATAAGAAATTTGGAATGATTAGTTGCAGAGAAGAAGAAACCATTGGCGCATTACAGAGTTGACAGTCTTTCAGTTGTATTGCAAGTCTGGTTTTATGAAAGTTATTCTTTAACTAAAAAATTTTGTGCAACTTAGGTTTCAAAAGACTCTATTATCAGAATTTTGAGATGGAGGACTTTGAGTTCTTCCGTTTTAAAGGATTTGAAAGTTCAAGTATTTGATAGTCTTAATGTAAGTGTTTTCTTTTGTTATTTTTTTATATCTATTGTTGTTGATTTTTGTTTTGTTTAATTTTTATCTTTTTGTTTTTTGCAGTTGTCAGTTGATAGTATTATAGCCTCTAAGGAGAAAATTGATTTGTTAGATCTTCATGATCTATTTAAGGAGAAGCCTAAGAAAATTTCAAGACATTTTTCTGTTAGAGTTGATTTTTCTGATCGTATTATATTATTGGAATCTTCGGTTCAGTCATTGTCAGAAGATACACGCGCTTTAAAAGAGAGCTTGTACAAAGATTTGAGAATATATAATGATCTAAGTTGTAACGCCTTCTTAGTATTGACTGATTATTTGAATGAAGTGAGGAGGCATTTGAGTTTGAAAGAAATTTTAAAAAATAAGGTATTCTTTATTCTTGTATTTTTTGTGTCTTTTTAGTTGTGTTTTAATTATTGTGAAATCTATTGTTTTCTGTTTAGATTTGGCTTCGTACTTTTGAGAAAGAAAGTAAGGAAATTTCAGAATCCGATCCTCTAGAAAATGTTGTTGATTCTTCTAATTCCAGTAAAGGCTTTGAGGTCATTCCTGCTGGTCATGGTAGTGTCGATTTTATTCGTAATGAACCTGTTACAATTGTGATTGAGGTTAGTAATCATTTTGTGTACAATTTTTATTGTTGTGTTTTTTATTCGTATATATATGATTTGTTGTTTTTGCTTTTTTCATATAAGATGAAGCAGCTAAGAAAGACTCGAAAGGTGGTAATAATGTTGAAGAGAATGTACCTGTAGTTGTTGAGGTTTGTCATCTTATTGTGATCTTTTCGATTTTGTTTAGATTGAGTTTTTAAAACAATGTAATGTTTCTATTTTTTTTAAAAAAAGATGATGTTTTTGAAATGGAGAAAGTTATAGGTGCTCTATTTTTTGAAAAGGAAACAACTGTTGTTCAGGTTAGTAAATTTTATTAAAAAAATTTATTATATATATTTTTTTGAGTTTTTATTTATTTCTTTGTGTCTTCATTTTTTTATAGAATGAGCATGAGGATATTGTAGCAGTTGAGGATGTTTCAAAATTGACTACTACATTTGATGTTTGTCATCTTTTTGTCATCTTTTTTCTTAATTTTTTTACATTGTTGTTAATTTTCATTCTTATCTCATTTTTTTTGTGTTTGACACGTAGAGTGAAGCATAAGGGAGTGAAGGAGGTGAAGATGCTGATGTTGTTGAATTACAAGAAGATGTTTCCAAAGCTATTGTATATTTTTTTGATTTTTTATCTGTTTTCGAATGCTGTTTAATTTTTTCAACATGTCAATTTGTCTATTCTATGTTAAGTTGTATATCAGAAACATGATTTGCCCTCAAGTACTATTGTGATTAATGTGAATATTTTGAAAGTTATTTCTAATATTGAAACAATAGTAATGTATATTTTTAAGATTTCTGTTTTTTATTTGTTGGTTCTTTTGAAAAGTTTTTGTGAACTTATAGTTATCTTTTTGTCATTATAAGATGAATAGTCTTTATCTTTTTAACATCCATTGGATTTTTTGTCATCTATTATTTTGAAGGTACTATTTTGTTATGCTAGAGCTTTTTGATAAGCTTTTTGATTGATTTTTTTTATGTATGTTGTTTTTTATGAATGCGTTTCATTTTGTTTAAATTTATGACTTTTTAAGTATTACTTTTTCAGGGTATTGGTTTGAGTGAGAAAGTTGATGTTTTAGATGTTTAAAAGGAATCTGACAGTGAAATTTTGAAGGTTTCTATCGATGTGTCTCCAATTGAAGGTTTGATGGTAATAAATATAACTTTTTTTCTCATATATTTTTTTGTGTTTTTTCTAATTGTTTCTTTTACGATTAATGTTTCTTTTAACTTTTTTTATAGGAAATGGATAAGTCTATTGAAAAGAATGTTGAAGTTGGATCTATCTCAAAAGTGGAAACTCAAGTTGGAAAGGTATTTCTTTCTACTTTTTGAATTTTCTTTTCAACTCCTTGTCATCCAGTTTAATTAATCTCCTTTGTTCTTTTGATTGTTTTTGTCAGGTTGCAAGTGATGAGTTTGGGGAATATTTTGATTTTAATGTATTTTAACTCTCTGGGGATTCTAGTGTTGCCCCTTTCAAAATCGTTGGATCTTCAGCTAATTAACGATTCTACAAAGTCATCTGATGCGACATTTACTAGTATTTCCAGTGAATTATTTTCTGTAAATACTGGCAAGAAAGTAGTGTTATCATATTCACCTTTTAAAAAAAATAAAAATGGACAACCAAGATTGTTGACGTGCAAATTTTTGAACGAGTTCGGAAGTGTTGAGACGTTTGTTTGTGAGAAGAAAGATGGTAAGCTTGTGTACAAGGGTGCACCATTTGAATGATATCATTGAGATGATACCTAATGAAGACATAGTGAATGAATTAGCAAACTAGTTGGAAGAAGGAGTATTTAAGTCAAGCGTAAGTTTTTGTGTTGTATTATATATGTTTTTTATCTTCAAATTTTGTTGTGTTTTTTGTCAATTTTAATTTTGTCTTATGCAGATCGGATCCTTACCCAATTGACCAGGACAAACTTGATCTTGTTTTCATTTTCCTGTTAAAAGTATTTCAAAGATGAGGTGGTTCTTTGATTTGTTCCATGTCGATCGATTTCGTAAGTCCTCGGTAATTTTTATGTGTTTGTTTGTATTTTTTGAATTAATTGTCATATTATTGTCTTCTTTTTTTAACAGTTTTGTTATATAATTTCTAATCTTTGTTTTGTAGCATATAAACAATTCATTTTACTACATTAGAAAATCGATCAAGTATAAATGGAACTACAGGAAAATTACTACTCATATGACATGTTTGATCAAGTGTTAAGGGATTATTATGATAGGTACGAAAATGTAATTACACTGCGTAAGAATGCTACTAAGAAAGCAAACAAGAAAGAGTTTGACAGGTCAATTGAATGTTGCATGTTTATTATGAATGACATCCCTGCGAAATATATAGTGGGAAAAAGTTTGGGATTATGTATTCCATGGGCTGAAGGAAATGAAGTTCTCATGCCTGTCAATCTTGAAAATAGACACTGGTTTCTGCTGCGGTTGAATTTTTTTTATTGGAATTTATACTACTACGATTCATTAGCAGCTGATCATCATAGGAAGAAGAAGAATATCAGTTTTGGGTCTGCTACTTCAACTATCAAGAAATATTCTGTGATTCTTCCACACATTTTGGATGCATATGGAGTTTGGAATTCAAAAACTGTTTATCCCAACGTAAAGGTTAACACAGACCCATTGAAGTGTGTGTTTGTGGACTGATTACCGAAACATAAAGAGTGGTAAGTTTAATTCAAAATGAATTTCTTGATTTGTTTCTTTTCTATTTTTTGTCATCAATTGTTTTGTATCTTTTTTTGTGGTGATTGCGGAGTTTTTGTGATTACATTTGATGAGTACCTATAAAGGGGCGAATGCATTCCTTCTAGTATTGACATATCCATGCACAGGAAAAGACTTGCTTCTTTGTTTTTCTATTTTGGAAAAAAGAAGCAGTTAGATGGATATGAGAGTTCCAGCAAAAAGAGAAGGCGTCAGTAGCTCTAAGCGATGCGTTCAAGGAATCATTGTAGAAGTGAATGTAGTGATGCTATGTATGTTTTTATAAGAATATTTAGAAATATTTTGGGAAACAAGAACATTGTTAGTGTTATGTACTGTTTTGTATTTTTGTTGGTGTAATGTAATAAGTTAATATTTCTCTGTGGTTTTTATGATATTTTTATTTTCTATTTGTATTTTTAGTGGATTTTTTTTATATGTTATATGATTATATATTTTTTTTTCTGATTTGTATGTATTATTTGAGTATCGTTTAGTGGTTTTTTTTGCAATTGACAATTGTTTTGTAAAGGTGATGACAAAATGTTGACAAAACTCGTTCTGCGAGATAAGTATTTTTTTTTTGATATATTTTTTCTTTATGTTGGTATGTATTACTCTCTCCTTCCCTTAAAGATAGACACAGTTTGACTTTTATGATTTTTAAGAAATTGATAGTTATCGTAGTTAAAGTTAGTTAAATTATGTATTATTACTATTATATTCTTAAAAATTTTTATTAGAAAATACTTAATATTAAAAATGTCTGTCATAAATAAGGTTAAAAATGTCATTGTGTTTATCATAAATGAACTTAAAAAAGTAAGTGTGCCTATATATTGAGACATTATATATGAAAAGAGTGTCTATCTTTAAAGGACGTAAGGAATATTAATTTAATGTTTTTTGTATTTTAGGTGTATAAAAAGAACTTTCGTATTTTACAAAATGAAAAAGTAATCATCTACAAATGTAATTGTCAACATATGTGTTTTTTGTAATGTTAATTACTTGTATATTGACAAAAAATGACTTTATTCCTATTTTATTTTGGCAGTCTATCAAAAATTATCTACAAATGAAAAGGTAATCAGATTTTTTTTGTTGGTACACTCTTGCATGTCCTTTCATTATGACCAGTAATTTCGCATATTTCACATCAATTTTCAGATATTATTTCCTTTTACCAAGGTCGCAAGGTTCTTCTTATTCTGACCCTTTCTGATCGAGTTTTTCCAACTAGTTTGTTAACTCTTTATTCAATGATTTTTTCTGTTGTGATTTGTTGATCTTCAGTTGCAACAGTATAAACATCATAGTCATATGTTTTGAGTAATATCTCTGTTGTGTAATATGTCAAAACATAATCGTATGCACTTGTGTTGTTGAATTTTGTTATTGTGACGACATGAGTACATGGGACGTGATGTGGTGGGAATACTTGGCATGTGCAATTTCTGTTTTTTAGATCAACTTTGTAAGTCTTGTTTTTGTCACATACTGTATAGATAAATTCCAATAATGCTTGTACCTGCATGTTTATTTTGACATTGTTGTCCATTTTGTTTAAATCATATTTGTGTAACTGAAGCATACCAAAAATAATATTATGTATGTAAGAATATATTTTCATTATTGAAGTTTCATTGTAGTTTCAAAACATTCTTCTTTTATGTTTTCTTGGTAGCCTTGTAAAAGTATCTTGTGCATTTTTTCTATTTTTGTAGCTAAAATCTTGCACTAATTTTCTTAGAATTTCTATCAAACCTGTGATAGGTAATTCTCTGTTTGCATTGTTGATAAAATTCAGAGTTACTGCATAATTTGATGTCATTGCATCTCTTCTGTTTATATTTGATTTGAATGCTGCTCATTTTTCTAATGACACTGTTTGTGTCAAATATGTGTAAACTTTGTTGTCTAATTTCTTCAACTATATCATGTAGTAGTTGAATTGTGTATCTGTGTATGCTTTTACTACTTTTATGAATAAGTCATGCATGAGTTTTTGTTTTTTCTTGTACTTTATCTTCAGATTGTTTGTAGGATTCAAGAGAAGGGGGGTTGAATCTTGAACCTTGGCTTTTTCTTCTATTTTGTGGAAATTATAAGAACTTGTAAAATCGGAAACTAGAATGACTTTAAAGAACAGAAAACACAACGATTTAGAGTGGTTCGGAACTAAACTTTCCTACTCCACTACCTTAGCACCTCTACTAAGGATTTACAAATCTCCACTAATCTTTCTCTTTTACAAAATCACTTTC
>CANYCX011905892.1:0-10593 GCA_948193385.1 Breynia disticha f. nivosa | reverse complement strand
TAATAGTCCAAATTGAGAGTAATAGTACTTGTCTGGGACCCTGTGGATACGACACTTGATGCTTTAATTGTTTATACTACATGCGATAGGTGCGCTTGCCTTTAGCACATTTCCTTTAGTATCACCTAAAGAGCGTGTCAATTTCGTAGGAAACATTTTTTATCGAAAAGTGAGCAGGTTTTGGATGTTTAGACTCACAGTATGGACTTAAAGAAAAGGTGGGCGGAGCACTGGAAATTTTCTCTCTCCTATTTTTCACATGCATTCGGAAAATGTATTTGAAACTCTTTTTGATAAGGGTAAATTTTGAGATAGAATTAGTTTAATTTCTTTTCCTATATAACCCTTAACAAAGTTTTGTAAATATGTGTTTGGTAATGAATGATGAATGTATTTATTTCCATATAAATGTGTGAATATTTATATTTCGGAATTTAGAAACTTTTATACTAAACTATGATGTCCAGAATTTAGGTATTTCCTGTAAGAAGTATTTATATAATATCAGAAAATATTTAAATTTTGGACGTCACACCTTCATGTCACGTTCGTGACTCATGACATTTTAAAGGAAATAAAGGTAAAAAACGTGGTCACGTTCGTGACTCTCAATGTCACGTTCATGACTCACAAAGATGGTGCACCCATGACTCAATCTCAGCTAAATTGTGGTGACCAATTGTGGTCACGTTCATGAATGTTAATGTCACGCTTGTGACTCACCTGGAAGCTTGCCATTTTGACCAGAAATGGGGTCACGTTCGTGACTCATTGTATCACGAATGGAGTCACGAATGTGATACCCTACTTCATTCGTGGCCCCTTTTTGAAACAATAAAATGAGGTCAGAGGTAGTCTCACGTTTGTGACTCTCCTTTTTAAGAGCAAAAGAGCATCCAACAAAGGTGTCACGTTCGTGATTCAGAGAGTCACATTTGTGGCACTCCAATTCAGCCCTTAACACTTAGCATTTCACACACAAGTTCAATACACATTCATCCTTTCACAACATCTTCAAGGCACAACATTTCTAACCTCAAAGCACAACCCATGCCTCTGTTAACCATCTATCCATCAACAACCATTTCTCAACCAACAACAACACATAGCAAACATACTCAACACCAATCTCAAAACACTTCACCATTTTAATTTCCATAGATGTCCAGTGTACCAAATGGCAAAATCCACATATAATCATAGTCACATTTCACTCATAACAACCTTATTTTCATAACCAAACAAAACATGGCATCAACAATCTATATTCCTCCTCACAAGCAAATGGCAAACACACTCAGCACATATCATTTTACCATTTCAACTTCAACAAATATTCAGCATACAACATTGCAAATCCACATTCCATTCACAATTAAACTTCATATTCATAATTATACAGAACATGGTTAAACATATACTAACATCCAAGCACATCTTCCCTATGCATGTATGTTTCCTAATTGTGAAGCATGGCTTGATTTGATAATGAATGTGTTGAATAATAAATTGTATCGTATGAATGGTATCATGAGATGGTTGTGAGTGTGTAGTCATATGCCTATGGTTTATATGGTAAAGTGAGGAGATGAGGTATAATACACATGGTAAAAAATTTTCCCTCATTTTTCTACGTATTTTAGTTTTTAAAATTTTAATTAAATAGGAATTTTGGGACGTTACAGTCAGAGCATGAACATGTGTATGAAAATGGATGCTACAGAAGATTTCATCTAGACAACATCTAAGACGATGGCACTGTTTTATTGTTTGAGTTGAAGTGGATTGGCATTTGTGAATGAAGTTAAGTCCAGATTTGGCCATACCTTGATCAAACAGAAAAATAGAAACAAAGATTTTAAAGAAAGGTTGATTAAGACTGAAAAGAGGAACGGAAAAAGAGGTGGAAGAAGGGAAGGAGTAAGGTGGATTAATGCGATGAAAGGAAAGAAGAGACCTACATCATCAAAATACAGCCAAGGATACAACCCAAACACACCCCATCAAAATGGATCATTCCTTCCTTATGCCCTAAAAAAAACAATCTCTTTCAATCTGTATACAACATTAAATGGAAGCAATTTTAAACTAGATGATAATAAGGACAAAAGAAATGAAGGGACCGTTGAAGATGAAAGCGAAGGAAAGGGGATTTGAGGGAGGCATGGTGTGGGTGGTCATAAACATGCAAATTGGTTCGTAACCGTCGGTTTTAGTTCGAAATCGGCAGTTCACGGTTCAATAGTTCATAAAACTGGAATTGGAACTAGAACCAGATCTAGCCGGTTCTGTTTCAATTCCAAAACGATTCCGATTCCAACATATCTGTTTCCCATCAACGGTTCAGGTTTAATTTTTCATTAGAAATAAACCGAACTATTGGTTCAAGGTTCATGAAACCGAAACTGTAACCAAAACCGAACATGATCGATTCCGACATTCGGTTTCAATTTTAGTTATTTTTTCACCCCTTGGTTGTCCATCATCCAGCTTGTGTCCACCAACCTATATTCTCTAAAACCTATGTCACTCTCTCATCACATCTCACTGCTCACATCAAAATTACCATAATTCTCATCCCATCGTCTACACTATACATACAATTTTCTTCCATGCACGTACGCCAGGTGATTTAATGATGATCATGAAATAAAGTAGTTGAAAACATGCGCTAAATTAATTAATCAATGTAACCATTATTAGTTCAAACCAGGAATTAAAAACAATATTCAGTGGCAGGAGAACAGCATGGGCCATTTCTATTAATACCCCACTAATATTCTGTTAGTCACTGTAGGATTAGCCACATTTGAATCAACAACATTGCTTGCATCAGCTTTTCAAGTATAAAAAAGGATTGCAACAACTGAGAACTCAGACATCCTCCGCTTAAAACTCTATCTAAAATCTTTGTTTTTGATGTTTGAATGACAACCTGTTCTTCTTACAAAAGAATTTACTCAAAAACAAAAGAATAAAACAAAAAAACCTTACATATAATGAATGGCATCGACATTTCCTACTGTGCTCTCTTCGAATAGGGGTCGTTTCCACATTTTTCATGTTTCTCTGCACTGGGTGGAACCGTCTTGGGGTTAGTTCTAAAGGGTAAGAGCCTAATCAAGAAAGGCAGCACTCTCAACCCACAATAATAATCCCCGTATATACATTCTTCTGCGATACTGATACTCGCATTTTTTATCCACCCTTGCTGCAAGTATTACTATCAGTCGTAACCACATCGCGTATTTACTCAACCTGTTCTCCTATCAAATCTAAACCAACAATCAGGAAGGATATTCCTTGGAATAGCAAGAAGTAAAAATGAATTCCCTGCGCGGAAAGAAGACTCCTTGCCGACGCTGTTAATAGAAGAAACGCTAGCGCCAACTCCTTTCTGTATAACCTATTATGTTTCTTTTTCTTAGCCTTCTTATCCTGCTGCAAAATCTCTTGCTTTATTTCCTCGAGGTTAGGCTCCGAGGAATTCCTCTGATGTTGCTCTACCAAAGACACAAGATCGCCCTCAGAAGACCGCCCAGACTTCTTGGTCACTACCCATTCGTATGCACTTCCAAGCTGAAATAGACCAGATATCATAGCATTGAACTTGGTCACTGACATGGTGTTCTCAAAGAGCAAGTAGGGTACAATGAAGGGAAACGATTTTGGGGCTGGGAGGATATTGAGAAATGACATGGTGGCTGGAATGTAGCATACAACCCATGCCGGGAGTGTGGCCTCAGGTATAAACATCGTCATGGGAAGAATTATACAGAAGAGAGTGAACGAATAGAACGGTAAGATTAGCTTTCTGAGTAGAAAGAAGAGAAAGATCAAATTGAATTTCTTCCGCCAGCTAATCTGAAAAGTAAAATAATCATTTCAGAAACCAGAATACAAACACAATCAGAGATAAGCGAATTGCATCGAATGTCGGCGTCAAAATTAAATACCTTGGCAAGGATAATAGCAGGCAGACACAGCCTAAACAACTGCATTGGTCCAGAATGCCATCTGTGCTGTTGCTTCCTATATGCCTCATATGATTCAGGCAATTCACACTGACACTGAACACAAATTAAAAGCAAAAATTTAGACTTAATAATCTCAATCAAAAGAATTAACTACCACTTCGATTTTGTGTGGTGTGAACAAAAACAAAACATCGACAGAGCTCGTTGTGTGAAATTTGCGCAGAGATAAATGCAGTAAAAACCTCAACATCATTGAGGAAAACGAATTTCCATCCATGAAGATGAGCACGAACAGCAATATCCATGTCCTCAACAGTGGTCCTCTCCAACCATCCACCAGATTCCTCTAAGGCCTTAATCCTCCAAACACCAGCAGTGCCATTGAACCCAAAGAAGTCGATAAAAATCCCATTCACTTGCTGCTCTACTTCAAAATGGAAGGCCAAATTTATATTCTGCAACCGTGTTAACAAGTTTTCGTCCTTGTTCACAAATGACCACCTTGCCTGAACGAGTCCTACATCCTCATTATCCTGCATTTCAAACAAAACAATTCGAAATTTAATCGGCATTCAAGTTGAAAGCCATTTGTATAACAAAAATCTCAAACCCATTAGCCGCTTGCTACTTAAATTATGGCAAAACCACAATTCAATTAGCTTATGAGTCAAATTAATGATGCATTAACTCAATTCAAGTACCTTGAAGTGAGGAACTGTTCTTTTAAGGAAATCAGGAGCAGGCTGGAAGTCGGCATCAAAAATAGCAACAAATTCGTAATCTTTAACGTAAATACAATTCATAGCAGACTTAAGATTACCCGCCTTATATCCATCTCTAATAACACGATGCCTATACAAAATTCTAGCACCCTCTTCTTGCCACTTATTAACCTCCTCTTTAATCAACAACTGTGTAGTGGGGTCGTCAGAATCATCCAAAACCTGAATCAAAATCTTCGACTTGGGCCAGTCCAAATTACACACTGCAGCTATAGATTGTTGATAAACCTAACCAAAACCAAAACTAAATTAAAAATCTTAAACCAACCCAGCTCATAATAAAACCAAAAAGAGATAATTTTTAGATAAATTAATTACCTCTTTCTCATTACACATAGGGATTTGAACCAAAACCATGGGAAAATAGCCATTTTCTGCAGACTCAACATCTTTGGAAGGGTCCTGTTTGGGAAGAGGTTTAATTTTCTTGAAGCGGATCCAAAAACATCCCAAGCAAAGAACAAGTCTATCCAAACTCTGGATAAGAAACAACACAATACAAGCATTCGCAACAAACTGCAGAGGAGGAGCAAGATAGTGAACACGGAACAAAACCCATCCAGAATACAAATTTTCGAAAATGCCTTTCAACCCGAATGGTGTCGCCAAAAGTTCAAGATGTGGGGCCCCCAAATGCCACCCTTTAAAATACGCCGTAATTTCAAACCCCAACAACGCCATCGACAACAACAGGAACACTTTGATGCACGAATACAACCGGCTTTTCACGGTTTTCTCCGACTCGGAGTCCGTCCTCCTGGACCGGACGCGCCGGCGGACGGCGGAGGCTATAAAACTCAAGCCACCAGCAGCTTTGTGGGCCTTGAGGAGGAGAACCCAGGTGAGCTGTTTGGCGTTTTTGTGTCGTTTTTTGTCGGCGGCGGCGGAAGAGGGAAGGAAGTCGCGTTCGGAGGGGCCCTGGAGTTGGAGCATTGACCAGTTTGGGTTTTCCATTTTGACGACGACGGGCGTGACAAGGTGGGGCTGTTTCGGCCACCATTGGGAGGAGGGAGGTGGCGGAGACATGTTTAGCAGGATAAACAAAGCTTCGTTTGGATTCTGTTGAAGAACCCGAAATAAAAAGAAGAATGTGGGGATAAAAAAAAAGGTCAGGGAAGTGAGATGAGATTGTGGTGTGTGTTTAGCAAAGTAGAGATGGAAGAAATGGTTTCATTTTGGAATTGAGCTTGAAAATGGCGGATGAATATGAAGGAGGGAATAGTGACACAAACTATATGGAAACAGCTCAACACGTCTTTGTAAGGTCTTAATCCAAATTCACATTACACACAGAAAATAAAAAGCAACAGAAGAAAGAGCCAGAGAAAGTCGCAGCACGTCGGGGATCATTAATCCCAACATGATTCATTTGTTTTAGATTCTGGAGAGTAGATGGTAAAAATGGAAAGTGATCTAAGATTAACATTTAATTTTGGATTATAAATCTGAAAGCTGTAAAAAGTCATTGAGTTTTCGACAAAGGAGAGATATTTATCTGTTATATTATGGGTTTTGCAATTACTACGGCAACCTTTTTCAATTGTTTTGCGATAAAGTTTCTCTCAATTTTGTAAACAATAACAAATTCGATTTGTTATTAGTAAAATATAATACGAAACAAATTTCACCAAGCGCGTAGATTAATTAGCGTGAGATTGTTTTAGCTTAATCAGAGATCTCGAGTTCGAACGAAAATTAGTTTGAGGTGCCCATGATACTTCGTGGTTCAGACCAAAAAAATAATACGAAACAGATGATAATAATGCAATTTTTATAGTATTTTTTATTTTATAAGTAATAATTTTATAAAAAATAACACAACCAACACTAATTTATACAAATAGACGAATAATTTCTGGTTTTAGTGACATTTTTGGTAGACTGGTCTGTGATATCTCTGCTGGATACAGCTTGACACCAAATTCTGTTTTTCCTTTGACGTCCAAACTGTGTCGTCAGAATAACTCAAAGTATTAGCTTTGGCCGTCAGTTCAATTGTTAAGGGAGCAAAAGGTATATTGAAGGTGTGGATTCGATTTTTATATTTGTAGCGGCGTTAGAAAAACATACAGTCTCTAATCTGTTGGTTCGTAATGTCTAAGAGAGACTTTTTATTCCTAGTTTGTAGATTAATCTGTTTTTTTCTTAAATTTTGTTAGAAAAAGAAAGAATAACTGAAACTATTAAATTAATTGTAAATGGGTTTTTAATTATGACTAAATTTTGAGATTGGTTGTCGAACATGCAATTGATCAAAATTATTGCAAAAGTGAAGTGTGAAAAATATGGAGTTTTTGGTTGCGAGTTAGAAATATAACAAAAATAATAATTAATCAAACAAAGAACAAATAATAACTCTCTTTATTAGGGATACTAATAATCAAACAAATTAATCAAACAAAGAACAAAAATAGAGGGATACTATTTGAATAATAATAATAATAATTTAATGCTATTTAATATAATAATTAAAATATAAATAATAAAATATAAAATAATTAAACCATTTTTATTAATATTATATAATTTAATATAAATAATATCATTTATGATAATATAAATTGAAGTAGAGAGAAGATTGAAGATATTATAAAAAAATTAAATAATAAAAATATAATTTATATTTAATTTTTATAAATTTAGCAATAATTAATTCAATAAAAATATCAAAAAAAATAAAATAAAAACAATTGAATATTATGAATAATTATAAATTTTTAAGAATTTAATTAATTTTTTTTATTTTAAAAAAAAATCATAATTAAATTATTTCAAATTCTATTTAATTTAAACAAATTTAGTAATAGTCCATTAATTCAGTAAAATATAAGTATATAAAATCCACCGTAATTGGAGGTTTGGGAGTGAGTGAGGTGAGGACATAAGTTTAAGGTTGTTGTAATAGTGGACTTACTGTTATCAATTGTGACCACAATATTCTTAACAAACTCTTGATTTCCTTTCACGTCTTTTTTTTTTTTGACTTTGTTTTATTTTTTGAGGACGTAAGTGGCTGAGAAACACAGAGAGAGTTGGGAACCGACGGGAGAGTGCGTGATATGTTCTGAATTCTAAGAGCGCAATCTCCGCTCTTCCTCCACCCCATCGTATCTCTCCACCAGTAACATCACTCCACATTTGCCTGTGGAGTTTTAAAAGATCTTATTAAAACATTAATTTATTATTGTTAAAATTTACTATAAAATTAAATTTGAACTTCTTATTTATTTAATAAAAAAAAGGTTTTAATTTTACGTAATTTATACAATGTCAATAAAAAAAGAAGGAGATTCATTGAGTCCCTCCCTTAAATCCTCGTATTAAAATTTACCATTTTTTTCTCTGTCTTTTACCTTCTCATCCTATTGTCTGTTTCTTTTTATCATTGCATAGTGTATTATTAGAGGTAAATCTTGAAAGTATATTGTATACTTATTAAAATTATTTATTATTTTAGATAAATAGATATGCTTAGGATTTCGGTTAGTTGAAGCTTGGAAGCATTTTTTTTCTCTGGTTCAAATGCACTTAGATGTAAATAAATTCATATTATCTAGATGTGTTACATAAAAGTAATTGTAAATAATGGTAATGACATATGTATGTATTATATGTTTGAATGTTAGAATGAGATAATTGGGATAGTATAATTGACTAAGTATATAATACGGGTTGTATTTCTGGTTTTGTTGTCAATTCTACCCTAATTTTCATATTGTGTCTACTTAACATGTGGGCTGGGGCGTGTAATGAACCACGACTACAACTTTCATGTATAAAATTTTCTAGTCAAAAATGGTTTCCAACACGTTGGTCGTGGAGAATGTCATGGGGTCGTGTAAAGCATACATGGGATCGTGTTCGTTTAACACAAGGCGTGTTATAAGAGCGTGCTATACCAACACATGTTGTGTTTAAAGATAATTTAAAAGTGAAATTAGAATAAAAATAGTTTACTATTAGATAGTGTTATCAAAATCGGACTGGTGATCAAACTAAAACAGGGACTTGGTGATTGGTTTACTAGTCGAACTGGTAGTTTATTGGTCAAACCGATAATTTAAAAATAATATACATGAATAAATTAAATATATACATATAAAATTATTTATTTTTCAAATTATTTATAGTTTTTAGTATATAAAACCAGTATGATTCACCTGTTTTTATCAGTTTAGTACCTATTTGATTGAATCTAGTTTGAATGGATAAACTGGACCAAACAAGTAGCCGATTGACCAGTATGACCAGTCGATTTTTATAACATTACTGTTAGATTACAAATGAATAGAAGTTAAATGAAATGAAGATAAATGAATAGAAGTTAAATGAAATGAAGATGATAAAGTAAATTTTTATTCTTGTAATTTCAAGACATGAATGTAAGTTAAAAGTAACAATAAAACTAGAGTGTTATTTAGAAACGGACGTAAACCGAGGATGGTGGGATTGTGCCTCACTGACTCTACCAAAACGTTTTGTAACAGAACATGGGTTCCGTCTGTTATGTGATTTAACTGGAAAAGGGATTGGTTGGTTGATTTATTGATCAAACTGATAATTTAAAAATAATATAAATAAATATATAAAATTATGTAATTTTTAAATTTATTTTATTTTTCAATATTTATTCATTAGCTTTTAAATGATTTGTTACTGATTCCCTTATAGACCAATATAAATAGTGAAACTAAACCAAACAAATAGTCGATTCGGTCGGTCGGTTCAACTTAATTTTTTTAACACTGGTAAAACAATTGTGATGAGGGAGAAGGAAAAGGCAGGCTTCTTTGGATAGTGCATTGGACTGATTGGAAGTGGAATATTGAAGGGGTTGTTCATGTTCATGTTCATGTATGACAGCTCTTCGTCTTCCTCATCATTAACCTTTCATTTAATTTGCAATTAAACAATAATACTTCATTTAATTTAATCTGCGATTCAACAATAAGTTAATAGTCAGAAGTTTCTTGACTTGAGGGAGAGATTTGTGGACATGTAGGGTACTTTTTGAAAAGGTGTATACAAATTAAAGGTTAGGTATGAAGGATTATATGAAATGGGTCTTATTATTAATCTAGAAATTTGTGAGTAATGGATCCAACCACAAGGACATACTTCTTCTATGAAATTCAAAAGCAATTAGTGGTGGGATTTTATTCCATTGATCACACAAAGGTAGAGGCCATATCATTAGTCATGGGTCCTCCTTCCTTATATCCACACTGCACTTTTAGATCATCAACACGTATTTATTGGTAATTTGTTGATCATTGATTGACAAAAGAAGGTCCCATTATGCTTTAAAATTTCAATTAATCACTAACTATAGTCAATTAGAGAGTGATAAAAGGTTTACTTTTAATTTTAAAATAATTCTGATTCAAATGATACAAATAGTAGTTAACGGTGTGACTAAGGGCATTCCCAACAGGTTCGACATTCCTCAACCAATACATGTGACTTTCACCGACGGTATTGTCATAATTTAAATTATAATTATATTATTTTCAAGTTTTTTTTATTCAAAATATAATATTAAAAGAAAATTTAAAATAAAGAAAAATTATGCAAATATTTTAAGTTAATAAATTAGTTCATTAAGCACATTATTACTACTAATTTCGAAAATATTTTTTGTAAAATTATGTCTATTGTCTTTATTTCTGCAAATAAGTAACTTTAACTCAAATTTTTTTTCACTTTTAAAATAACAACCTATATTTGATTATATTTGATCAAGACAAAAAAATATGTTTAGTTCATTTGGAAAGATAAAGACCAACATGAGAAATAAATTATTCTTAACTTTTTTTAATGACATAAAAAACATT
>CANYCX011905765.1:0-10375 GCA_948193385.1 Breynia disticha f. nivosa | reverse complement strand
TCATCATTCTTCATTAAGTGGAATTAAAGTTTGCATTTATCATCTTCGAAAGATGAAATCCACAAGTGGAACATTTAAACATGATACACTTCTCACTTGTATGAGTTCGTTAAAGTGTATGCTGTAAAGTACAACACTCTGTGTAATCAAGATATTTCACCTAATGAAATGTCTTGAATTCATGTTTTAAAGTCACTTTAGTCTTTTTATTCTTTCAATTCTTAAGAATTCTAATTCTTAATCTAATTCCTCCACCATATCCTTAGTTTAAGAAATTTCACAAATTTCTTTTCCAAGGATTATCTCGATAAATAACCTATATATATATCAAGTCTAGGTTAGTGTTCCATGTGGATTGCTCTCCCACTTGGACAAACACTACTAAGGAATAGACAACATTATTTGAATATTTATGCGTATTAGTTATCTACTAACTAATTTTACTAAGCTCGTAAATCATATAAGCTTCTAAGCTTTTAATCACAACATTTGTGACTAATATATATGATTCTTAGTAATTTCACACATCATTTATTACACTTAGTAATTTTCATGATGTGAACAATAAAATTCTCATATTTCATTTTGCATAAAATAAACATCCATATTATGTTAAGCCTATAGTGCTTTTCTCGAATTTTGACTTTTCAAAATCAAGAGTTTAAAGCTCTTAGCTTCAATCATTTGCACTGGAAAATTTTTTTCCAAGCTATGCAATTATTACTTCTTGAAATTAACGTATCATTACGTTTATTTCAGCATTAATCGCTTTAGGAAGTAGTATATAGTTAATCATTTATTACCTAAATAAATATTAACTATTGCATCTCAAACAAGGAATTTAGTAGCATTATATTTGATTTACTATTTTTGCCATTAAATTCTAATGTAGTGTTTGGTTCACATAATATCGAGCTTTACTCACAATGTAGTAAAACCACGATTTTATTTGAGCTAATACATTCACAATAGTAGAATTTAACTATTAAATAGTAAATGCTCTAAGGATATAATTTTTAGTTATAGTTGTTAAGTTTCTACAACTTAGTCAACTCTAGGTTCATAATATGATAAATGAAAATTACAAAAATTTCACTTATCTTGAAATATAAAATTTCACGCAAATTGTACTAAACAATTTTTTATGGGGTAATAATATTTAAACTAATTAAATATTATTTATGAACATATAAATAAAATTATCAATACTCAACAAATGGTATTGACAAGATTTAACACAATAAATCTCTTAAACTTAGTTTAATTTTTTAGTCTCATTTCATTTTATTCAACATTTATACTACACAAGTATAAAACTAATGATTATTTATAACACACATGCTATAAATTCAAAATAAATAAAATGAATCACAAAAATAATTAAACTAAAAATATTTGTTTAACAAAATAAACATATATCATACCTTAACAATATCCCAGAACTAATCGTTAAACCATAAATAACACCAAATGAACTTTTGTCCAAGGTAACCAGCCTTTTCTAACAAAATATCATCATCAATAACGAAACAATAACGGATTGTGAATATTCATATCCTAGTTATGAAAATAAGATACTCATCTCATCTATTCACAGTTGGGTATTCTCTAGCCCAATTGTCACTCTAGGGTTTCATTAAGTCAAAGATCACCATCATCCTCCAATCTCACCATCATCTCCCTCTTAAGTTAATAACATCAACTTCTATATGTGAAAGAGACCACATTGAATTAAATCTAACCAATAGATCATTAGGGATATCATCAATCCCATTCAAAACAATGTCTTAGCAAGGATGACGAATGGTTATACAACTTCTAAGTTACATTGCGTGACCATTAGAAATTAACTTTGCTCCAGTATTAGCCAAGTTTCTTATAAACAGATTACACTATTGAGCATAAGTTAATATAGGATTTAACCCTTCAATCCCATAAATGAGACCATCGAATTCCGCTCCATCACCAAAATAGAAATCCTTAAAATGTCTTTCACAAAAGGCTTTCTAAGCAAAAATCAGCAAAAATCAAACATTTTTGCTTTATCATTTCCAACATCGAAATTACGTTTCCAAACAATTTTCTGTATACTTCGATTTAACTCTTCAAATCGATTTCAACAAGAGAACAACGTTTGAAAAAAAATTTCTTTTCAAATTTTCACACCTTTCTTATCTTCTCTTAAGATAATATACTTTCGCACTCTGTTTATGAAAGTAGGCATTTCTATAACATATATAAAAATTATGAAACTTGTTATAAATCGATAACAAAATTCAGTAAATAAATACAAAAATAAATTGACTGAAATTTTCTTGAATATTTACAATATTTACACTCAAATAATTTTTAATAACATAATTAAAAATTACGCTTGAAGTCAACTTCGAAAATAAAAGTATTTTAGAAAATTCCGAAAAAAATATCATAAAATCAAGAAAATTCAAAAATGCATTCTGGAAAAATTTGGCGACCAGAACATTGTTCACACGCCCGCACGTGCCTCCTAAACATTACCCACACGCGGCCCACGCGCCTATTGTACTCTCCTCCACAAGCTGCCACGTGGCAAAATCATATGATGCCACGTGTCGACGATGATGACAAGGTGATGACGTGGCAATGAATGCCACGTGTTAGCATATGATTAGTACACGTCATCGTAGACGACGACGCGGTAGATGACGTGGCTGATGACATGGCAGCCATGTGACATGACACGTGTCAGCACCTGAGTGGTTGACTGGCATGGAGTGTTGCCACGTGTTAGTGACATGTCCTTGACGTGTCTGCCATGTTGGATGACTCGTGTCTCTCGGTGATTGGCTGTTGTTGCTGACGCGCTGACACATCAGATGCCACGTGTGTGCGAAGAAGTCAACTCCTCCACGTGTCACGTAATGATTCGTCCACATCTTCCAACTTTGACCAGTTTGCCCAGTTTGAAAAGTTTAGACATGGCCACGTGTCGCATTCTGATTGGTTGGCAACTTCCCAACACCATTTTCTTTGACAGGTTTGATTTTAAGGACATGGCCACGTGTCTCCTTCTGATTGGTAGGCAATTTCCCAACCCACTCCTCTTGACCCTTTTGACCGAATATCTTTTTAACCACCCGATCCACGTGGCACGATTTGGTTCGTTCCTTTCCGTTTTGACCGATCAACAAACCAACTTCCCCAATTATCTCGCGCCACGTCAGCCTCTCTTCTTCCTCTTCAGAAATGTTCATCGTCGAACAGAACAGAAAATTATTAAACAGTGACAATCTTCGCGTCGTCCGTTCGACACCTTCCCATTATAGGAATGACACGAAATTCGAGATTCTGACTCAGTTTTTTTTAGGATTCTTATGGTGTTATTCTTTTTCTGAAATTCTAACAAAAAGTTCGACGACTTCTACTATTCAGGACGTTTCGGTATCAATTATGACTAAATTTTAATCAACAAAATGACTAAAATCTATACTAAACATTGCAGTATCAATATCGGACAAATTCCAGAATATTAGCACAGATTTTCCAACGAAAATTTTCAGAATTAAACAGTTAATTCTGAAACCTGTGCTCTGATACCAATGAAAGACGAAATGCGGTGTAAATAAAAGGGAAAAACACGACTTACTTGTGCTCTCGTCGCAGCAGAAACTCGTTTACACCAACAGCCATTTCTTCGAATCGTTCTGGAGGACTTTCCCACAAACGTATAAAATACGCCGGCTAAAGGCTCACCTTCGCAACCTCTCCGGAGCAGTCAAAGTTTGTCGAGCGTAGATTTCGTCTCTACACCACGGGCATATTGTATACTGTGTTTAGAGAGAGCAGAGAAACTGATTCTCTGAAAACGTTTTCTATAAAACGTTAAAATGAAAAGAAGCCTTAGGAAATAACTCTTATTTCCTTTATTTATATTATAAACCAAATTACACATTTGGTCCCTATAATATAACACCTCATACATTTTCGTCCTTCCCATTCCACGAGGTCATGGGCAGACATCAATGTCTAACAGTGAGCTTTCGGTCGATTGGCAATACCCCTTAGTTGTGAGCTCTCGCTCGATTCGGAAATGCCCATTTCACGAACATGCAATTATGCCCATGATATGTCCACATGGCATGTACCAATGAAATTTAAGCATTTCCAATCTATCATCAAACACATTATCACAATCATGATCATGACACCAAACACTGCCATTAAATCACGTCAACACACTTGTGTTCATTTCACAAATCAACATGAACAGACACACACATTCATAACAGCCAAACCGTGGCATAAACCAACACATACATCATTTTAGCTCAAACAAGTTCATCCTATAACCATAATAAAACTCTCATAACATGCACATGGATATTCAAATATAATTCGTTCCACACTTGCTCACTGACACAGTTTCACATCGTCATTTAATTAAACCTTGTTGTTATAAGACTCATGTTAAGGCATAGCCAAACACAAGCGACAATCACTTTCAAATAGCTTAAACAACCAATTATTTCGTCCTTTAACTCAAATTAAAAATTTAGCATATCAAACACAACTTCTCTATGTCATAGGCTTATGAACATTCATCTCTTTCCTCAAAGCAAACATATCATTCACATGAACCATTTACATTATAACTCATCACATCACAATGCATTCAAAGCACATTTCACCATAATACTCATAAGCATATAACCACACGCTCACAAACACATCTTATTTCATAACTTACTCTTAAGCAAACCCACATTATCATTCCATTCGTTAATAGAGCATTTCATAGCATCTTACCATCATCATTTATCAATCAAAACATGTCAAACACAACTCATACAATTTCTAAGCAATCCACATAAAACATTCAAGCAATTCAAGTCCTTTATTGACTCATTTTCTCTACCATCTTAAAAATTAACCATTAATGAATATACTTAACCATACAGAGGCAAAGCCTACAATGATAAGCGTCATTTGGTGAACTTACGTCGAACTCCATGAATTGGCTCGTCGCTAAATCCTGATTTGGGCTCCAAGTGTCGCCTCCTACACAAATAATATCACATTTCATGTTATATACAACAAATTATACTCATTTCCTCATTTACTCTTCAATTTTCCTAAAATCCTTAACTTTGTCAAAAACCCTAAATTCCTCAATCCCTTCTTTATCTTCAGATTTTCAGTTAAATGTTCATATATTTAGTATCTACTACGAAAAGCCAACAAAACACTACCATTTAAATCTCATTTCACACAAATTTTAGCTTAGATTTAGAGATTTTACCTCTCCTCTCACTTTGCTTCAAAACCCTAGCTTGGAGGAAAAATTGAATGGAAGAATTGATTGTTGTTTTGTCGCTGAAATCTATACATTTGTACGGAGATTTAGTGTCTAGGAAGCCTTAGAATGGTGTTTTAGGGTTGGGAGAGTGTTTGAGAGGTTTGGGGAAGGTTATGTCTAGGTTTGGCTTATTTTGGGGTATTTTATGACATGTCCATACTCCCGATTAAGTAGGTTTTGAAAAATCAACATAAGTTAATCTAGGAACTCTGACAAGAATAGCGTACGTTATTCTTCACATTAACATACGTTATATTTCAAATTGCAAGAATAACGTACGTTAATCATAAAATAACGTACGTTACTCATTCATTTCCAGCATTATTTTCCATTTCTGACCTTCTTTCAATCCACGACGTATATATTCCTATATATACATTCTTCCAAATTATTTTAGACATTATTCCAACATAAAATGGACATTTTTTTGGGCATTACAATTCTCCCCCTTAAGAAATTTCATCCCGAAATTTGAAACAAGCTAGGTTCCAAATTACTTAACTTAACTTAACTTAAACTCAAGCATTCCCACTTAAAGCTCTTAAATTGAAACAACCAACAAACATAAAAAATATCAATAAGCAATGACATATTCTTAAGCTAAAATCGCTTTCATATAAGATTATAGTCAAGGATATAATCAAGTTCATTTTGAACTTATAGACCCAAATTTATAATAGCATTAAAGTTCACATTATCGTATTCATGCTTAAAGCATACTCCACAATTAGCATATTTGCACCTCAATCAAAAAAACATTTTATAAAATCAACCATAACAACTAAAATCAAAACATATCAAACAAATTAGAAAACAAAGACTCACAATCATGTCCACATCTTGGTTACACCTTCATGCAACTTCTCTTTTTACATTATCCACTCGAACATTTCATCGTACACATGAATTGATTAAGGTAATCATTTAATCCATGTACTTATTCTCATTTCTGTACTCACCTTTATCCATCTGGGTTCAACACCATAATTTATACTTACATAAATAACTAAGGCACCACTTTACATTTTTAGTTACACCTTAACATTCGAGTATTCCACTCGTTAATTTCTCACTTAAAGGCTTTTCTTACACCCATATGATTCAACATTTTCATACTACCCATTTTCAGGCAATATGCCTCTAGCACATTACATTTCCATCACCAATCCTAACATAAAATTCTCCTCCATAAATATCCATTGTCCTTATCCAACCATCATTGAAAACATTCTTTATTTTTGTTGAACTTATCAAAACCCATCTCTAACCTATCTCACAATTTGTTTCTTGTTGTTCCATCCTCACATTCTAAGGTAATGGTTAACCCAGTCATACATTCTTGTTACATAGAACCACTCAAAAAACCATGCTTTGGCACACTCGTTTATCATACAAGTATTTTCATTTCCATTTGCTCGAAAAACTCTCCTATTAAATACTTAACAATATGTCTATGCTCGCGATCTCCCATCTAACGGGTAATGCCAGCTCAAGGTAGGTAAGCCAGAAAGTGATTTGCGTACGCATGAGAAAGAAATGCAAAAGTGCATAACATTTTCAAGAAATGCAGGAAATGTCCCACCCCTAGTCAAGAAAGCTATATAGGAAGTCAAAGGATCACTTCCTCATACAAATTATAACCCTGGCACTACCTTCAAATGAAATAACGAGTGATAGCAACCTCAATGATCACACTCTACAATTAAATCCTCAAATATGTTTTACCATAGTCTCCCAATTTCATCCATAATTATTACCTCAAATTTTCTTTTCTTTGATATCTTTCCTCGTATATACTATTGTTTTCCCATAATGGAGTAAAAACACTCCCTAAGTTCTTTATTTAAACTTTACTTTCCACTCATTTAGTGCTTATTTGGTCATTTAGACCATTAAGCTTATTCTTTTTAATTTTTGTACAGGACTCAATCCACGCACCACTCTAGCTAACTTTTCCAATCCCTAGGAAACCACTTATATGGTCGCTAGTTACTTAGGTTTCTCCCAAGTTCTCAAGTCTTATTTAGGAAATCCATTTGCCGCTCACAATTCTACTCTTATTTGATTTGATCACTCTATTTATACGATAGTTTTTCCTTTCAGTTTCAATTTCCATGAACTCACCAATACTAATAAAGTATTCTCGCAACATTTTTTTTCTTTTTATAAAACATAAGTTATATAATATAAATCAGAATAATCATACAACAATATTTTTCGTAAATGCGGAAGCTAGGAAAACATTTAAAACCAAATATAATTTTAACAATGTGGAAGCAAGAAAACGGTTGACATGCCATTACACAATTTCCATAAAAGATAAAGTATACATGCATGTAAATCCATACAACCAAAACCCTAGGAGCTCGACCTTCAGTATCGCACCGCTAGCCTCACCGATCACGTCGTCCCGTCTCTGGTACCTGTTAATCTATGCACATTTACCAATCAAAATAAAAGGTGAGTATTAAGAATACTCAGTAAGCGATCCTTATAGTTATGGTGCTGGATGCGCAGGGGAAACATCGGCCTGCCCGGCCTAGCCTCCTTTAATTTCACTATAGCTTAGGTATATTAATTAATACACATAACACTCACTCAAGCACATTTGATTTTCACAATTTGATGTATTAGATCAACATTCATATTGTTTCTACATCCCCTTTTAGACGTTTATTCATCAATGAAACCATACATAATCATTAGGATACTTTGGGTATGAATTAAGATGTTATTCAGGTCCATTTATGTTTCTTCTGAGTCATACTAACGTATGCCATACCTGGGCCCTTAACATACGTTATTCTTGAATTACAGGATGAATAACGTATGTTAAGTCCTAAATTAACGTATGCTAAGATGGGTTAACGTATGTATACTCCTCAATTAACGTATGTCAAAATGGAATAATGTATGTTTATGTCCATACTAAACATATGTTATTTCCTCCAGAGGCTACTACCCGAAATTGTTCTAAGTTCTTTCATATATACACTTAACCATTCACCTTAAGCATACTAGCCAAGCCATAAAACATCCCTACAAATTCCATACACATTCAAGTCATCATTTCTTAGTCATTTAACAAATACTTTAACACTTTACATCATAAATCAACACATTCATACCCATCCCTAACATGCCCACAAGCATTAAGGGATAGCATTCCCTCATTCATACATATTTCATAACAACATACCATAACAACCAAACCATTATCACATCATTCTCAACTTAATCAACATATACTTATAGGATTAAACCATCTTATAATCTCAACACAACCATACTCCATTTCCTCACATGTATTAACATTTTCCACATATCATATCATTTTTATCCTCTTAAACCATTACTTGCAATGTTATGCACGCCCACAATCACCATTAACATTCTCTAATTCATATTCGTTCATCAAGCTATTTAATTTCACATTCATTTATTCAGCAACAAGTTAACATACCATCAGTCCATCGAGGACATACCACTCATACAATATATACTTAACCATACAAGGTTATATTCATCCATATCATTAAATCGCAGGTTACACTCATAATGTGACCGGACTCATACACATTCAATTCCATGAAATTTCGTACTATGCATGCATAATGAATGCTCGTAAAATGCTAATGCATTGTCCACACATATGTATACCTCGGGGCCTTAAACTTAGCTAGGGACAGACTCCACTCGATCCCCGCTACTTTGGGCAACTTACCCTTCAAATATAGAGAGATACTCCACTTCATCTCTTTACGCATATGGGCAACTTACCCCCTTTTTACAATTGAGCCTTAAGCTCGTTTTCACATGGGAAACTTACCCTTTTTTTGTCAATGTGAGCCATATGCTCCCTTTTCTCAATGCATGAACAAACACATGCCCATGCCAACACAATATAATATGTATGAATGCAACTCCATGCATTTCATCTCAAGTTTCCATAACATATGCATATGAATGTTCCACAATCCATTCGTATCACAACACGAGCCAACATGTTCAATATAGCCCATAATTGTCAAACAACACTTATATCATTCTTTCCCATATTCAACATACTTCATTATGAGCCTTACGCTCATATTCATACCACACGTTAAGCTTTCATAGCTTAAGTCAACATAGAAATCACATATAATGTTCATAGCATACACTTTTACATTTTTCGTGTCAAACACATAACATTTCTCAATCAACCAACAAAGGCTACAGATTCGATTTCGAAGATTTCATTTCATAACAACATAACCACACGATCATTATCCATTATTCTTAAACAACCATACACATAAAACCTCTTTAATTAGTAACCATTTACCTACATAACATTCTCACATATTGTTCAACAAGCCTCAATTCCTTTTCATTTCTAATTAAGAACATCATACAAATCAAGAACACTCATTAACAAACAAGGGCATAGCAAGTAAGTGGCAATAAGCACTTACCTCGCGCTCCCGCGACTCGATTCGGCCCCAAATCCCCGATTCGGGTTCCGTTTGTTGTTTCCTACACACATAATAACACATTTCATAAGCTAATCAACATTCTACACTTATTTTTTCATTTATCTAACATTTTCTCCAAAATCCCAAAATTTTCAGAGTTCGTTCCTCAAATCAATCGATTTCTCGCACCATTTTTTTCTTTTTATAAAACATAAGTTATATAATATAAATTAGAGTAATCATACACCAATATTTTTCGTAAATGTAGAAGCTAGAAAAACATTTAAAACCACATATAATTTTAACAATGCGGAAGCAAGAAAACGGTTTACATGCCATTACACAATTTCCATAAAAGATACAGTATACATGCATGTAAATCCATACAACCAAAACACTATGAGCTCGACCATCAGTATCGCACCGCTAGCCTAACCGATCATGTCGTCCCGTCTCTGGTACCTGTTAATCTACGCACATTTACCAAGCAGAATAAAAGGTGAGTATTAAGAATACTCAGTAAGCGATCCTTATAGTTATGGTGGTGGATGCGCAGGGGAATCATTGGCTTGCCCGGCCTAGC
>CANYCX011905379.1:0-36426 GCA_948193385.1 Breynia disticha f. nivosa | reverse complement strand
ATCAAGCATAGTCCATAAAAATGAACAGCAAGACAAATATAATCAACATGCCAAATCGGTCGCAAAGCATAGTAAAATCACATTAATGTTCCTAAGAACATTTCATATATATAAGCTTTTAGCTTTGAATAACTTTGTACAATAATCAAGCAACTAAGCTTTGCAAATCATCAACCAATAATCAACCATAAAGATATGGTTATTCATATGTCAATTTAAGACATTTATAACAATAAGCAACCAAATGTCACTTATATGTCAATTAAGACATTTATCAATCATAGCAATAATCAAAGCATCTCAATTTCCATATGTTTCATCTATTATCTAGCAAATTCAACATCTCATTATAGGCCAATTCTATCTATATAGACAGATGCCTAAAACAAAGTATGAATTAATATGTAAGCGTAAGAACACTTACCTCGACAAGCAAATCAAAAGCAATAAGTTGAACCCCGAATCAAAATTCACCCAGCAGTCGTACAGATCCTCCTGTATGAAAATAACCATATACAATACATTACTAATCATTAACACATTCATTCAAGTTCTAATCATGTCATTCCAGCATAGATTTCCATTCAAACATATAACTAATAAGGTTTCCAAAATCTAGCAGTCAACCATTTGTAAACCTTTGTTTTCCACACTTTTCCATCAAATCTTCTTCCTAATTCCTTTTCTAACTCATACATAATATCAATTCAAGTTCCTTCCATTGAATTTCATCTTTTCTAGCAACAAAACATCAATTACAATTCAGCAAACTTCAATTCATAAGTCTTACATCAACCTTAAGTAAACCATACAAACTTTCTACCATCTTACGTTAATCAACCTAGGATGATTGATGATAAAAGAAATCTTCAAACCTCTTCCTCTGATCAAAATCTCTCTTTTCTCAGTTTCCCTGCTGATATTTTCCTCTAGAAAGGAAAGTTTTGTAAATGAAAGTTTCTTCTGTTTCTCGATTGTTCGTTTTATACAATTTTCAAGCAAAACAGCATTCCACGCGTGGTGGAATGGTGACTACGCATGATCGTGCCGAGCACGCATAGTTCCACCTCCACTGCGCGTACTTCCTATTTTTAGAATTTCTCCAATTTTCTTCGTTTATTTCGTGTCAACCTTGTATTGACCTTTGATCAACCTTACATATTAATGTTTAAACATTTATTAATCATAATTTTACGACAAAAATTTCCCGGGATGTTATAGACCTGGCTATAACAGTTACCAGAGAGATGAAGCAGCGGACCCCTATGGTACAGGAAAAAAGAACAAATGATTTG
This sequence comes from Breynia disticha f. nivosa, assembly GCA_948193385.1. Lineage (NCBI taxonomy): Eukaryota > Viridiplantae > Streptophyta > Magnoliopsida > Malpighiales > Phyllanthaceae > Breynia > Breynia disticha. The sequence goes on along the minus strand of CANYCX011905379.1, from coordinate 35,131 downwards.
GAATTATACGATTCAGAATAACTTTAGTGATAATAATTAGTTTACCTACCGTGCATACAGAGGATCATTGTTGAGTTTATCATAGATTAGATTTATGTATTTTACAGATTAGATTTAAGAATTTTATAGATTAGACTTAAGAACAGATTCAGTATTAGCTGAATATTGATTTGAAAGAACAAAAAAAAGTTTATGATAGGTGCAAGTAGCATCAAAATAAGGTTGTCTTATAGGGCATCATTATTGGAAGATGATATATATGATGATTGAAAACAGATTCACATTATAGGGTGTTTTCTCCAATAAGTATGTTGAATGATTTTTCAAAGGAAATATATATTAGAAGTATATGGTGATATGAAATAGATTATTCAGCATACTATCTACAACATGTTATAGCAGTGATAAGTATTTGAATTAGGAGTGATGGTATAGCATTGGTAGTTATACTAATATTTTCATAGAAGATGTATGAAGTATAAGGAGAAGATGTGGGTTTGACCGCATAGATGTTATATGACTTCATATGCATAGATGCTAGAAAGTCTAACTGGTGAGGAAGGAATCAATATAGACAGTAAAAGCTAGCATAGATAATAAAGATGTAGAATTAAACAGTTCAGAAAAACAGATACAATATACACAGAAATAACATATAAGAAATCCTAAAAGAGTTAAAAGAGAAATAAGATTAGTATAAAGGAATTTTGACGACGAAATTCTTTAAGGGGGAAGATTTGTAACATTCTCATCCTTAAGCCCTAAGATTAATAAATAATTAAAATGATTAATGAAATTTATAATTTAGTTGATAAATTACAGACAATGAGGAGTTAACTTTAAGTTGATGAACAGTTGATAGCAAGTATATATGAAAAGGAAAACATTACACCACAGAGAAGTACACGTTGTAGGCCTCCAATGCGCGCACTGTGCAACAACCACGCTTATTTAAAGATGATCATGTGTAGTAGAGTATGCGTGGTAAGGCCGAACACACATAATCAAGGATCAAAACGTGTATTTTTCTGATTTCGGACTAGAAAAAAGCGTCGTGGATGGCTACCACGTGTATTTTTCAATGGCCACGCATAGTATATTGAGTGGCAAAAAATTGGGATGCTTCGAAAATTGAAGCAGAAGCTGGATTATGTATAAAGCGAGGAAGGATGATAAGACTTCATTGCTTTTTCTATAAAAAGGCAAAGGAAGCAGGTGAAGGCTCAGAATTGAGCCGATAAAGGGAAGGAGTGAGAGATCGAGAGATAGTGAGAAAGAGAGAGAAAGAGAAATTTAGTTGTAAGGATACACGACTACAAAGGTATAACAGAAAACTGACGATTGGAATAGGATCAGTGTTTTTGGAGGAGCTTAGGATATTACAAAAAAAAGAGGAATAGGTACTAGAAGATTGTTTAGCAAGTGGGTTAGTTGCAGCTCCTCAGCACTTCCTCTCTCTATAGCCAGATATTTGTAAAACGCTTCCGCATTAGTAAAGTTAAATGATACAGTTATATGTTATCTATATAAGATGTTTTAATTTGGTATCAGAGCAAAATTTGAAAAAGTGAAATTATATGATTAAATATGTAATAAAAGTGGGGACGTTTTAGCATATTTTAATTAGTTATGGAAGAAACAATCAGTTTGTTTTAAATCAACTATTTTAAATCAACATGTTTTAGTTACGGAAGAAACAATCAGTTAGTCACAATTATCTTTTTGATCAAATAAATCAATCAATCAGTTCTCCTTTATGATCAATTATGGGATAAAGTTCAATTTTGGGCTTAACGTTTTATTCAAAGTACAATATTGTGTTCAATCTTTTTTTGGATTCAATTTAATACTTAATGTTTGTACTTTAGTTTAAGTTAGGGTATATGGTTTGCAAAAATATGGTAGAAATTCATTTTTAGTAACATAATTGATAATTTAAGATTAAAATAAAGTTGTTTTCAGCAGTTATTATTGAAAAAAAAAAAGTTGTCTTTGTTGGTTTGATAGAAAAAAAAATTTTAGTAAAAAGTTTAAATTTATTTTAGTTTTTGAGTTATTTGAATAATTTAAACTAAGTTATTATAAAATAATGACGTTTTGAACTAATAATGTTAAAGATTACAATTTAACGTTTCAATGTAACTATAATATAACACTGTTAGTAACAGATAATTTTCTATTTATTAGTGCACTAATCAAGACCTTAATTGAGCTACAATGAAAACGTTAGACATCGAATTGAACTAAAAAAAATTGAGCCCAATATTTTACTTTGAACAAAACGTTAGGTAAAAAAATTAACGTTATCCCAAAATCAAACCAAAACTACCAAAGTTACTTAGAACTTGGAATGCATCGTTTTCTTGTTTGCTCGCTCAATCTTTACTTCTCTCTTCTCTGAGTATACGATACTGGCCGTTTACGATGAAAACCCAATTGGAAAACGACGGGGTAGAGGGAAGTTGATGATGGGTGCTGAGGTAGCATTTGAAACAAGGACTTGTGGAAAGTATAGACACTGAACTAAGAAAAGAGGTCAAAGAGTGGTTGAAAGAGGTCAAAGAGTGGTATAAAAAGCATAATCTGTGTTTCTCCCCTTTAAACAACTCTCTTATCTTCATTTGATTGGCTGTAGAATAACCAATTCTCTCCCAAATCATGGTATGTCTCTTACATTCATCTAATTAACCGCGATAAAGTGTTGATCTTGTGTGTTGATTTTTTTTTCATTTTTGTTTCTGTAGGTTTTGAAGGGCATTTGACTGAAAAAGTAGATAGAAAAAAGTTAAATCCCAATTCATGGTGAAAACAGAAGTAATTTCTAATTTATGATGGGCCCAGCAATAAAACGCTACCACGTGTAGCTTTTTTATAATTCGCTACACATGGCAGCGAATTATAGTAATATGCTGCCACGTGTTACATAATATGCTACACGTGGCAGCGTATTCACTGCAGCCCAGCCTGATGAGTTATACCAACTCAGTTTCACAAACCCCAACATTTCCTCTTTTATTATTCTCAAACCCAAACGTTCCTGCTGCAAATTCTCACCAGCAACAGTGCAACACAATCCAAACTCATCACCAAAAACAACACATGCACAATTTCAATTGCATTTTTTCTCAATTCATGAAAGGTGGGAACATCTCACAAGTGACAGTGGATGATGAACGGAAAAGGAAGAACCACGGCGGAGGAGGGAGGAGGTGAGGTGGTCACGACCAACAAAGAAAAGAAGGATAAAAAAGAGAATGGAGGATTGAGAGAGGCGTGTTCTGTTTTTTTAGGGACAAAAGGAAAGTAAGAAGAAAAGAAAGAGGGATGAAAGGAAGGGAATGGGAAGGTGGTTGGTGTGTGTGAGTGAAACAAGAAGAACAGAGAAAAAGGTAATGAAAGGGTGGGTGTGGGAAAGTAAGAAGGAAAATAAATATGGTTGGAAAGAGAGAGTGAACGGTGGTTCTTGTGAAAAGGAAAAAAATAAATCTTTCTGAGGGGTTTGAGAAAGAGAATATAGTAAAACAAAAAATCAATGAAGGGAGAAAATTTGAAGTGGAGTATAGAAAGGTTTAATTGTAATTAGACTTGGTAAAATTTGATTGATTGTTAATTTAATAAAATTCAATATCAAGTTATGTAGGTTTAATTATGATGTAAATAAGCTTAAATCGTAAATAAATTAATTTATTTATGATCCGTTAAAAATTTGATTAAACAGATAAATTTGATACGATTTGAATACAATCCTTGTTAATGATTTTAAAAATAAAATCCTAAAACTGTGAAATATTTAATATTAAAATTATATTAATTTTAATTTAAATTATAATACTTTTTTTAAAAAATTTAAATATAATATATATTACTACCGCTCCGATTATCTCCCTTTTAATTATGCTTTTGACTAAATATAAATTTGTCAAAAAATATCCTTTTTGATGGGTTATTCTCTTATCTCTTTTTCAATTATTTCGTGTAAAATTATTTATAAATCTTTACGCTACTAATTATTTAATAAAATTATTATCTAAAAATATATTTTTTAAATGAATAAATACACATATAAAAAATAATCATGATTGATTTTATTATTATCAAATGATTATACGATTATTAATTTTAATTATTAGTTAAAATTATTTAACTAATAATTATTACACATATCATTATTAATTATTACACATATCATTATTAATAATTATTATGTCATGAATATATATTATTACTAATTATTACACATATCATTATTAATAATAAATTTAGTTAAAAAATTATAAAGGTAAGTTATATTTATTATTATTGTCATAGAATTATTTATGTTAACTATATTGTTGTTAGTATAATTTTATAAATGCTAGAAAAATAATATAATTTGAAAATAAAAGTTGCGTGTAATTTTAATATGAAATATCTTGTAGAATTCATATATAATTAATTTTAGTTAAAATAATTGTGATAAATTTGTATTATAAGAGGGTAGTATTCTTATGAATATATTAATTTTTTATCAAGATTTTTTATTCTATGATATTATTTTATTTTATTAAATATTATTCTTCAATTTTATTATATTATTATTTGAAATAAACTAAATTTAATAAATAATTATACATCTTAAAAAAATAAACTAATTAAATTCAATCATTAACTAATCATTATCTAATCAATATTAATTTAATACCTTAAATCATTAATTAATCATTATTTATAATTTAATTAACTAAAAAAAATATGAAGTGACATTATGCCACACATCATGGCATAATGTCACTTCTTACAAAAAAAACACTAGATTTGGAATTACTTTGAAAGTCACCATATTTTGAGAATTAGTTTTACTTCATCATAATTTAAGAATTTTGTTTTTATTTTACTCTTTTTTGGTAAAAAGCCCGGTTTTGAAAGATTTGCAGAATTGAAAAGCTTGAAATATCTTGATTTAACTTACAATAAGTTAAACAATAATATTTTATCATTTTTAAGTAGTCTTTCGTCTTTAAAATCATTAGATTTAAGCTACAACGACCTGAACAGATCGATAAGTCTTCCGGGTAATCTTATTTCTTGCCGATTTTAAATTTTGTTGAACAAACAAACTACTTTAACCAACAAATTTAATTATTTTTCTCTCTTCTTCATTGAGCTTGCTTCATTGAAGAATTTGGAAGAGTTAAGATTGACTGGAAATGTGTATGTAAACGAATTTGTGGCCTCCAAGGGTACAACTTTAACTCGCAAACTCGATTTCACACATTAACTAAAAATTATTTTAGCAGTGAACTGCATTTCATTGCGCAGATGTTAGAACTCTAGCAAATCTTCACTCCATTGAACTAAATGGAATGACATCCAATGGGATGCCCCTTCTGCTAAAATCACTAAGAGCATTCCCACGCTTGAAGACTCTTTATTTACGGGAAAACAATTTAACAGATTCAACTTTCCATTACGGTAAGATGATCAGTAATTATATCTATGAAAGATGGTTGTTTCTTATTCGATTCGTTTACATGATCCTGATTATAGCAATGCATTCGACACAGATTCGCAAAGCTTCAATAGGATGGAGACATTGTATTTAGACGATTCTATTGTTGATGAGAACTTCATTAACAGCCTTGAAGTGTTGCCTTCTTTAAAGTCATTATCATTCAGTGGAAGGCATGGATTGGAAAATCTTCAAGGTAGCATTAGAAATTCTTTTACCTCCATCTCCATGATTATACAATTATCATCACAATTATGCATGCATATTTAATACATAATAAATTTAATATAACAATTTCAGGTTTGTGCAATCTTAGCCATCTTCAATCTCTAGATTTGAGCTACAACAACTTCAGTGGTGGATTACCTTCATGCTTTGCAAATTTTGCATCTCTTCAATACTTAGATCTGTCTCATAGTTCTTTAGAAGCAAGTCTGTATTCATCACCCTTGGGCTTACTTACACATCTTCAGTACTTAAATCTCCGTGAAAATAATTTTGGCAGTGCACTGCCTAGGTGGCTAGCAAACCTGACATCCCTTCAACATTTAGATATGTTTCATAGTTCTTTACAAGGAAGTCTCAGTTCATCACATCTGGGCTCACTTGCACGTCTTCAATACTTAGATTTGAGTGGAAATAACTTCAGCAGTTCATTGCCTTGGCAATTGGGAAATTTAACATCTCTTCAATATTTAGATCTGTCAAACAATTCATTAGTGGGAAATCTCTCTTCATCTCCTTTCGCCCAAATCAATTCCATTCAATATTTAGATCTCAGTGACAATAACTTTCAGATTCCGATCTCTCTTGTTCCATTTTACAATTGTTCGAATCTCTACCATTTGAATATCAGAGGCAATGAATTATACACTGAGTCAGAATCACATGATTTGATACCCAAGTTTCAACTAGATTTCGTTGATTTAGCTTGTGATGGGTGTGGAGGAATGCTGCCTAGATTTCTATACCATCAGCATAACCTGCAAAGAGTTGTTCTCCAGGATAATAAAATGAGAGGAGAGTTCTCATATTGGATGTTAGAGAACAATACACGACTTGAAGAGCTATATTTATCTAATAATTCTTTGACGGGATCTATCAGATTGCCAAGTCGTTCTCATGTGAATTTGTCAACTTTGTCTATCTCAAGCAATTGCTTTACTGGCCAGATTCCTTCAAAACTTGGATCCTATTTCCCAAATTTGTACCGTTTAGACATTTCTAACAATAAACTCAATGGTAGCTTCCCCCATTCAGTTGGTAATCTGAGTTCATTGTCTTATTTAGACTTGTCAATGAATCAATTATCTGGAGAAATACAGGGATTTTTGAATTGTTCGTCACTAAGGTTATTTGACATATCAGAGAATCACATCAGTGGAAACTTGCCTCTGTTCTTCAACTGTTTAGATTTGAGGGAAGTTTACTTGTCCAAAAACAGGCTGCAGGGATCACTTGCATGGGCGTTTAGCAATTCGTCAAGCTTGAACATATTAGTACTCAGCCACAACCTTCTAACTGGTACTCTTCCAAAATGGATTGAAAACTTGTCAGGTTTATCGATTCTGCAACTGGGTCACAATTATCTTGAAGGTGAAATTCCAATTGAGTTGTGCATATTGGAGGATTTGCATTTTATTGATCTTTCTAATAACAATCTTTCTGGTCAAATCCCACCTTGTGTGAAGTCTACTCGGCATATATACAATTATCCCGATAAATCTATAGAGTTCACAACAAAGAGTTTTTCTTATTCCTACAACGGATTCACCATTGGAATGTTATCTGGAATTGATCTTTCTTGTAATAACCTGACGGGCCAAATACCTTCTGAATTTGGAAACTTTACTAGCATTAAGGTATTGAATTTATCTCATAATTGTTTGAGAGGGGCAATTCCATCTACGTTCTCAAATTTAGAAGAAATTGAGACTTTAGATCTTTCTCACAACAATTTAGAGGGAAAAATTCCATCTGAACTTACACAATTGAAATCAATATCCTCATTTAGTGTAGCATACAACAACTTATCTGGAAGGACACCTGACTTGATCAAGCAATTTGCAACGTTTGAAAGTACCAGCTACGAAAGAAATCCTTTTCTTTGTGGAAAGCCATTGCCAAAGAGTTGTGAAGCTACTATATCACCATCGCCATTACCAGGACCTTCAACAAACAATGAAGATGATGATGGATTCCTGGACATTGAAGTTTTCTATGTGAGCTTTGGGGTGTCTTATCTCATGGTATTACTCGGAATTGCTGCAGTTTTGTATATAAATCCTTATTGGAGAAGAGCTTGGTTTTATTTCATAGAGTAAGATGACTGATTGCTACTATTTTATTGTGGATTTGTTCAAAGTGTTGAGTTGCATTAACCTCATGAGAAAAAATTGAACCTGTTCTGTTTCTCAACATGAGATTTGTATTACAATAATAATCTATAAATATTTGTGACAGTTTATGTTCAAAAACATTTTCATTTAGTTCTTCAATTTCAGCATTTTCTAGCCAACTCTACATCACGTTCAATTTCTAACAGAACAAATCGTGTCTGCTGCTGCTACAAAAATAATTATTCTGCAGAACTTACATAAACTATTGGACGACATGATCAACCATATAATTTAATCGTATGACAAACAAGAAGCAAGAGCCCAATTCTAATATCTGTCAACACCAGTCATCACATGATCATCAAACATTGTATTTCTTGGATCTCCAATCCTTCAGCAAGAGTAAATGAGTAATTAAACTCACTGCTTTGAAAATAGGCGTTGATTTATTCAGGAACCATGAACTTGTTCCGTCAATTATCAGTTAGGCATGGTGGAATTTTTTGTCAAAGAACTGCAGTGCAATGGATACGGTTGGCGAAAAAAAGATGAAAGATGTTGTTTTCTTGGTAGACGACTAAAATTTGCGAAGACGACAGTCGTTGTGAATCTTAATCGTGTAGGTTGTAGTTGTCGTTTTAGGATTGTTGTCCATCGTACCATAAAGATTAGGGACCATTTTTAAAATTTTACCACAAAACACGTACACAAAACTCACTTCCAATCCCTCGCCCTGTCTCTCTCTCTCTCTCTTTTTCTCTCTATATCCCTTCTATATTGTAATTCTCTCTGTAAGTCCGTCACAGGTAAGTGGTAACTCTTTCTCACTTTACTATTATTTGCTCCCTTCATTTGTTTTATTGATTCACTATTGTTTCTCTCATTTGATTATTCCGTTTTATTGTTTTTCTCTGATGGATTAATTGGTAGAGCTAAAAGACTCCGTCTTTATTTTTTTTCTGTCAATTGGGATTGCGTAGCTGAAAACCCTAGAGTCTTTCTCGTTTTATCGATCGCGTGTTTGTTTATTGTGTTGTTATGCTTCTATTGCGTTTCCTTGTTTTGCTGTGATTGAAATTTCGCAGTGCGGATTGGGAAGCTTTCTTGATCATTTTGGCTGATGAGAAATTTATCTCCCATTAAATTAGGCCAAGAAATGGATTTTTTTATCGACAATGGATTTTCTCTGTGAAGTATTTGGCCTTGGCATATCTTATACGAAGCTCGTACTCACAATTGCAAACCAAAGGAGAAGTATTGAAATTTTCATTTTTTAATGCAGTAGATTTTCGCTGGTGAAGAATGGGAAGGGATGGCGCTGATAAACTTCCAAGGAGTGAGGTGGGAGAAGGTTCTGAAACGACCATTGAGATTAAGATAAAAACATTGGACTCTCAAACTTATACTTTGAGAGTGGATAAACAGGTGATTAGTAGAGTTTCTGCATATAGCTTTTACCTAGAAATCTTTAACTAATCTCTGTTCTTGATACTCTTTTTATGCTGATGAATCAACAATAATCAGTATAGGAAACTGCAATAAGCTAACAAAGTAGCTGTGTCGGCTACTTTATCCATTAGAAAGTTAAACTAGCTATACTGTATGAAATTCCAAGGAACTGAATCAACTGATCTCATAGGATTCTAGGAGATAGCTAACTTGTTTTTTTAGCTTCCTGTTCTGTTTTTAGTAATAGTGATGAAAAAACCCACACAATGGCAGTGCTTACTTTCATTATGGATTCTTATCTCTGAAATACCTTTGTTGATATTGATTTGAAACCGGAGTTTTTTAATCTATCATGTGCTTTCCGTTGGGGTATTTTGTCTGTAAATTTCTGCAGATGCCAGTTCCTGCTTTGAAAGAGCAAATTGCTTCTGTTACTGGCGTGCTATCAGAACAACAACGTCTTATTTGTCGTGGGAAAGTGCTAAAGGATGATCAACTGCTCTCTGCATACCGTATCCTTTTTTTTATGAGCCTATCGTGGTAAACAAATTTAGTTTTAATCTCTTCTGGAAATGTCATTGTTAATGCTTCGTATGTGGATAAACTGTTGAGGTGAAAAATAATTTTCCTCCTAAGGATCTCTGGGGTGCTTATGCAAATATCTACTTGAAATTAGAGGTAGTCTCTATTGTGTGTATTATCATTAGTTTACAAGCATATATATATACAGCTTTACTAACATCATTCTAGTGGTGTCCTAGCTAATTTCTAGGGATTTGCCTAACTAATGTTAGGCTGATTTTCCATCTAAAATACAGCAGTGGTAACCTACCTAACAAAGCTGATTATGTTCATACATATGTTCACACTAATGTATACATTTATGCTAATAAATCTGTTCACATATCTTATTGATAGAAGTGATTGCCTTTGGCTTGTACCAATTAGATTCTTCATGCACTGAACTCTTATTTATGAAGAATGAATTATCCTGCAGGAAACATTAACTTTCTCAAGCAAAAATGGAGGGCTTTTTTTTTCTCTATTTTGCCATCAGTGACTTAAGTTCAGTATTGATTAGTATTTATTACTTAACACGAGTTAGATGTTGAAGATGGTCATACGTTGCATCTAGTGGTTAGGCAGCCCATTCCACCTTCAGCAGAGGGTTTGAATCATCCAGGTATAACATTTTCATTGTATCTTAGTGGCATCCATTGAATGACTAGTAGTATCATTTCTTTCATGTCAAATTCATGAGTGCATCTATTTAAGGAAAGATAATTTATGGGGTGTTGGCAACAGATCCTGCTTTCAGTACAGGTCGTGATAATGGTGGCCACCCCAGTGTTGTTATAGAAACTTTTAGTTTGCCTGATCAGGGGGACAGCGTGCCTCCAGAAATCAGCAGGGTGAGGCTTTAAATGTTCAATGGGGATGTTTTTGGTTTCCACGTATTTAGCTGTCTCGATTGTTTAACTATTAGTCTTCAACCTTTTCTTTGAGCAGATTGTCTCTGCTGTCCTTGGTTCATTTGGATTCTCAAATATCGGAAGTGCTGGTGAAGGAGTTGATGTTACCAGGGTAAATGTTGATTTCAGCTTTGATAGCCGATAATAATACTTTCAGTTACTAAACTATTGTTTAATTTAACGGGTTAATAAATATAACCTATATTAACACATTCAGTGCTTAAGCAGCACATGCAAGAGATAGAGCTAAATGTCCAACGTGTTTGAGGATTCTCTGATAATATTGTTTGCCTTGAGATTTTGATACTCTCTATAAGATTTATCATGCTTGCCCAAACTAATCAGAACTTTCTTTTTCTGTGTGGATCACATGTATTTTGGTTGATTTGGAAGGAGCGTGGCTTTCTTAGAACATCAGCTTCTAGTGCAACAGTTGATGCAGCACAACTACAACCTGAACAAGCTACCAGAAGGGGTCAGTCTGATGGATTGCAAAGTGCCTTTGGACTCCCAACTGCAGTTTCATTAGGCTCCATGCAACCTCCTGTAAGTTTTGGCCGCACTTTCCCTTTTCTTTATATAGTATTTGACGTAAAATGAGTCCATTTGGCATGTAATTTGGATTCCAGTACTCATTATTCTTCAATATTATTGGCCATTGTAGGTATTTCCAGATTCTTTAGCAACATTATCACAATATTTGACGAATATGAGACGTGAATTTGATGCCATTGGTTGGTTTTTGTCACAAAATTCTTACTTTGTGTAAGCTGGTTACTCGTGTAGTTATTATAATCCATTGGCATCGTTGGATTACATTATGATGACAGGTAGAGGTGGAGAAAACATTAATCAAGCAGATGCCACACTCAGGTCTGATCAGAGAGACTCTAATCCTATTTCACAACCAGCAAGTGCTCAAGAAAGGCTTCCAACACCAGCATCCTTGGCAGAAGTCATACGGTCTAGCAGGCAGTTGCTCATTGATCAAGCTGCAGAATCTTTACTTGTGCGTTTTAAGAGTCATCAATTTCATATGTTGCTTTTTATTTACTCGGGATTTAGAATGAAAATTGTTTTAGGAAATTGATAATTTTTTTAACTTCTTCTGTTTCTTTCTCATCCTTTTTCTGTGAACAATATTATAACTTTGAATGTATTCAATTGCTTATTAGATCTCAGTATTTAGTCCTTTTTATTTCCTCTCTTCTGTTTTGTATACTGGCAGCAACTTGCTATACAGCTTGAGGATCAAGCAAATGTTACTGATCCTGCCTTGCGGTTGGACACTCAGTCTAGTGCATGGAGGACTGGAGTTCAACTTCATAATTTAGGTGCATTTCTTCTAGAACTTGGACGAACTACCATGACAGTGCGACTAGGTCAAGCACCGGTAGGGCTTTTTCTAGCATATTCCATCATGTAACTTTGTCATTGTGCCAACGTGTGACCTGTACCATCTCGTTTCCTTTTTTTTCTTTAACAGTCTGAAGCTGTTGTGAATGCTGGTCCTGCGGTGTTCATAAATCCATCTGGTCCTAATCCTCTTATGGTTCAGGTTGTATTCATTGCTCGTTATTTTTTTCCTCTATTTTTTGCATTAACGTCCTCTTTCTTTGAGATCTATTCCTCATTTAAGTTTCTGTGTTTCCCCTGATCATCCTGACGCCTATATCTACAGCCTCTTCCTTTCCAACCAGGACCAAGCTTTGGTAGTGCTATACCAACAGGATCCGTGCAGCCAGGATCTGGTATGGGTAATAGTATTGGTTCTGGATTTCTTCCTAGACGTATTGATATACAAATAAGAAGAGGTACTTTGTTTTATAAAGCTTACCCTGGATCATTAAGTTTCTTTTGTTGGTTTTATGTGTATTGATGTTATCAAAATTCCTTTAATCAAGGTTCATCAACATCCATGCAAAATTCTAATCATGAAGAACGTGGTGATGCACAAGTGTCGGAGCAGAGAAACTCACAAGCAGGCTCCGGTAGTGAAAATACTGGAACTCAAACCCCTTCAACAATTGTAGAGGGTTCATCTTTTACAGGAGAGCCTGGTGTCCGGGTTGTACCACTTAGGACCATGGTTGCAGCAGTTCCAGGGTCATTTGGTCGCCTTCCGTCTGATTCTTCTGGTAATATTGGCTTATACTATCCAGTTCTTGGAAGATTTCAACATGTCGCTTCTGGAAACGTCAATGCCGGACGAGGATCACAACCGTCTGCTGAAAATCAGAGTGCCAGTGTTAATGAGCAACAATCAACTTCTGAAACTGATCCGATGCATCAGGATAGTGAATATCGGACAAGAGAAGGTAACTTATTCAATTATTATTTTCAGATAGTTTGCTGTTTAATGCTGTTAAAGTTGTGATTCTAGTATGACCAAAGTAAAGTTTAATTTAGCAGAATATCATTGTCGGACAGTTTTATTTGGTTATGTTTTTGATGTGTTTCATCTGCATGCATGGCTTCATTAGATTAGTTAATGACACGGATATAGGACAATAATTTTGGTTATTCCGTCTTCTTTCTCTGCTTATCATTGATCTTGATTTTACAATTATCAGCTTCTAACTTAAGGGAGCCAGAGCTTTTTGGAACTCGCAGTATTGATATAGATGTTTCCTCTTCTGGTGGAACACAAAGCAATCAAGAATCTGAGAGACGGATTCCCAACGGTGTCATGCAGTTTCTCAATAACTTATTTCCAGGTGGTGAGATCCATGTAGAGGAAGCCAGTTTAAGGGGACAAGCTGCAGATTCAGCCCCTACAAATGTAGGGAGATCAACTGTTTCTTCAGACTCAGAAATAAGAGTTGCTGATGAAGGAATATTTTTATCTAATTTACTTCGTGAAATCATGCCTATCATTTCGCAACATGGAGGTGCTGAATCAAATGCTACACCTTCAGGTGAGGCGCAAGCCTCAGATCATCAAAGGGCTCAAGATTCTTCAGCTCATGTAATTTTCTAATTCAGTTGCTCTCTCAAATGCGTCACTTTTTCCTTCATTTACATATTACCCATTTCCTCTGACTGGCTGAAAGCTTTGGCTTGAAAGGTCTGTCTCTTGATGTTGCTGTTTTTGTGCCAAGAAATAGCTAATCAGTGTATTCACAGGCTGAAAGCTCTGATGTTGGGACATCACGTTGGCACAGGGATAGTGATCTTTCTCCTCCAAATTTGAAACGCCGAAAGGTATTTTTTTTAACCCTTTGCTTTTGATCTCTGTTTTTTCAACATATCAGAAGTCAGATTAAATTGGATGCTTAGGAAATAGCATGCACTTACGTGTATAATATTAGTCTTGCTTGGTTACTTCCAAATTGAATTCAAGGGGTTGGTTTATGAGCTGCAAGTAATTTGAGATGAGTAGAAGCAACACTCAACTCGTGTTAGCTTGCATACTTGACGGTCTTCTCTTACTATTCAAATTTATCAGATATGAATATGATAGAGTCCCACATGGATAAAATAGAGGCTAAATGTACAATATATAAAGTGGGGCTCCCCTCCCCCCATCAGTCAAGGTTTTAATGGGAGTGACCGGCCCAAGAGGGGTGCTCGACCAACCATTGGGCCTTGGTTACGGCTGGCCCATGCGTGCGTGTCAGTTGGGCTTTGGTTGATAGAGGGAGGGTGGGCTGGTTCGTATCAATTGGTATCAGAGCCAGCCTCGCCCAGCGGGACCCAGTTGCGGAGGGGCCGGCTTGTGGGCCAAAAGGGAAAGGATAACACAAGTGTTCGACCCACGTGGACGTGGGTCCTCGAAGGGCAGGGTGATGATAGAGTCCCACATGGATAAAATAGAGGCTAAATGTACAATATATAAAGTGGGGCTCCACTTCCCCCATCAGCCAAGGTTTTAATGGGAGTGGTCTGCCCAAGAGGGGTGCTCGACCAACCATTGGGCCTTGGTTACAGCTGGCCCATGCGTGGATGCCAGTTGGGTTTTGGTTGATAGAGGGAGGGTGGGCTGGTTCGTATCAGAATAATACGTGCATTTGTAAAGGAGTTTTGAGCTCATTCTTCTCTTTTAAAATTATATTTACGTGTACATGAGGATCTATTTTGGATAAATTTGTCTAGCAAAAGTAATCCCATGTGTGATGAAATACTGCGTTGAAGCAGAGTTCTCGATGTTGATTTACGTCAACACAATTACGTTGCTCATCAATCTTACTTTTGGTTAACAGTTCAAGTTTGTGATTGATTGCACAATAGGCGACGTAATTTCTGTTATCATATTGCTGGTAATGTGTTCTATGCAGACGGAGTGATTTTTCACGTGATGGGATTCATGGCTAACGGTTGAATTTTGTGATTAATGATCTTCAGCGCCAAGAACATGTCTTGCCAAGGTGAATATTAGCTTGTCTTGCTTTGTGAAATTCAATGTAATCTTGTTTCTTCCCTCAAAAAGAGTGGCTTGAAAAATCCTAGAAATGAATAGGCGAAGAAATTTCTGTGTTATTGGATGCGTCATTACAGTGACCCGTTACTTTGAACATTATACTCTTTTTCATTCTTATGTCATTATAGTGCATTCTGTTCGATTTTTGTGCTGTCCAAGGCACTTTCCTAACGCATCATCCATTTCAGTTGAAAGCTTGTTCATCGAGTCGCTCTAACAGAGCGCTGTGATAGGCAAAATCCTTCATCTACCAACCGCGTCTTGACGTGTTGTGGTAGGCAAAATCCGGCTCCACAAACCGTGTCTTGACGCATTGCCCGTGCTGGACATCTCATCTGCCAGAACATTTTGTTGGCTTTCTTCAAACCACCAAATATGCAAATGCATTTTTTGGATTTGACTGGTTTGGTTTGAGCTGAGTAGAACTTGCACGAGCTGTAAAGCTGTCTATGGAGTTTTAAGCATTTTGTTGCAATCTTTGATTGCTTGTTATGCTCTTTAAACTTAAAAATTTGAAACCGAAAAATCAGTTTAACCAATCTTAGATATTGAGGAATCATTATCTGAGTTCTTTCACTTGCCTATATAAATTCACTTGCCTATATAAATTGCAAACTTCTACTCCTATGATATATTTTCATCCTCAAGCACGGAAGGGCAGGAGGGGCACCCGTTATAAAGAATGTGATGCGGTACTGTTAGGTAGAACGACAACTTCCTGCTTCATTACTTGTGCTGTGTTTCTGACCAGCAGTTTAATTACATCATTTAGATGAGCAATATCGACAAAAATATGTCTACCATTTGCATCTTTTCGAGGAAAATATCATGATGTTCGCAAACCCCTAGAAATACATGTTTTTATGGCAATTTTAAAAATATATTTGAATAGATAGCTGATGTTCAATGTGCATATTCAATATACAAGTCAATGCTGAGCTAAATTTAACTTTTTCTGGCATTTATATAGAGGTAAAAATGAACTAAATTGGACAAATAGGAACCATCTATTTTGACATGTTAGTTTCGGAATTAAATCGTTGCAATTGGTTAGTTTACGGTTCAGTTTCGATTTTTAGAAATGATGAACTATAATCTGTAGGGTTTGAATTTTGGCTCGGTTCATATTTGAGGAAAAATTAAACCTAAATTGTTAAATTGAAATTAATCCAAATTGATTTGAACCGTCGGTACAGAAACTAGAATCGAAACCAAATTGATCGAACAATATACCACATGGTCCGGTTTTTGTTCTCACTTTTTTTTTACTGGGAACTGTCGATTTCAAACCGATTTACACCTCTACCTGTAAATTCTCAATTTTTTAACTCATAATGAGATTTGTACATACAATATTTGTTATAAGGAATGATATTTGATAAAAAAAAATACAATTCCAATATAAATGGCCAGCTGTGTGGAAAGCGAATGCAATCCAGAAATCAATAATTAAAGGCACAATCATACAGTTCGTATTGTGTGAGATTGGTTTGTCAGTAGCATTTCATTTGCCGACGATTATGAAACTCTAATGAGTTCCATATTCTTCACATGTTCTTATATTGACTTTAAGTTATGTATAAATTAATTGGGTTGTTGCATTTAAAGATAGAGTTGTCCTCACCTAAACATTTTTTACATAGGCAATGTTTTCTTTCATTCATTGAGTCATTTTTTGGATGGAAACACTCGTAACATAAAATTGAGTGTTATGCATCGTTATATAATTTAATTCTGTTTGACAACATAAAACCCTCCTCAATCATGTGAAAAGCTACATCTTACTGAGTTACTGTGTTCTCAATTCGTGTTATTCATATGAAGAGTATTCTTAAATCGTATTAGATCGTAATCGTATGTTCTCAAATCGTGTCATAACATCAAAAATTTACAGCTCTAGACGAATATGCTACAGATATATGTGTTAGTTTTGAAGGGAAAACAAAAGTGGCAAATTGGTGTTGGCATGATTCAACAGCTGCACAACTTAGGTGAAGCAGACTGTGCCACGTTCGCCTACCAAACTTACTTGGCCGCACATTTTTACGCAACGAACAAATCCCTTCAATGGCTTGACCGCATATTATTATTCCACCAAGCTTTGAATTACTCCATCAAACATTGCGTAAGGAAGCAGTGCATTTGCTCCCTTCATTTTATGTAAATGTCTATCCTTACCATCATCTCTTGCGAGAATTTCTGAGCCATTTCAATTCTTAAATCGATTCTCCAAGATGTGTGGTTCAGAATTTCTTTTAAAAGAGCATAAATAAACGAGTTCAAAGTAGTGTAGAGAAACATAATAAAGAGGTTGATATCATATAAAATACACAGCCAAAAACCACAGAACTATAAGCATAAACACAATAAGAGAGTGATTGCTCGTCTCGTCCTACATCCGTGTCTATAAGATAATTGAAAAGATAAATATTTTAGCTCACTCAATGATTAAAGATTATGATTATTATACCCTTTTAATTATTTTTCGTTAGTTTGAAATTTATAAATAATCTCTTTGTAGTGAATAGCTCTTTTTGTTGTTATTTGAAAAGACCAACTCATTTCATTTGTTTGTATATCAACTACATTCAACGTTATTTAAAATAAGCAAGCCATTATTTCTTTCTTTTACTCAATTGTTTACTTAATGATAGATTTATTTTTCATTTTTCAATTAGAAAAAAGACTCCTTGTCGGTTTACACATGTTAAGAGTTGGCAATCTATCGGTTCGGTTTAAACCAAACTAAAATACCAATAAACTGAACAAATCAAACCGAATTTTAGTTTGGTTTTTAACAAAATTGAAATTGTCTATTCGTTCGTTTAGCCGAAATTTTTTTGTTTATTTTTTGAATTTCTTCTATTTTTTTAAAGTATTTAGTTGTCTTTTTTATTTAATTGTAACTTATCTATTCTATTTTAAGTTTAGATTAATATTGAACTAAAATTTAAATAAAAGGTCCAATTAATAATTCAAATCAAATAAATTCACATATTTAAAATATATTTTCTTAGTGTTTAAAAAAAATTGGTTTATTCGATTTGTCGAAATTGAACTGCTAAACAAACAGACAAATAAAACCGAATAAACTAAACAAACCGACTAATAAAACCGAATAAACTAAATAAACCAAACAAACCAAATTCATTTTAATTTGGTTCAATTCATCGTTTTAGTTCGGTTATGCGTATCCCTAACACAAGTTGCATTTTGAGCTCACTTTCTCAGCCTTTATTCTGGAAAGATAATAATGACAACACAAGAAAAACAACATACTCTTGTGAGTTAGTGACCATTTTGGCAGTAATGGCAAAGAGACCTTCAAAGAAAGAAAAGTTGAACATGTGAAGGAGAAGCAAAGATATTTTATACAAAAATATATATATATTTGATGAGTCACTCACTACCTTTCGTAGAAAGCAAAACAGAAACCCCAAAGTCATTGTCTTGCATTGCATCATCCCCACCATCTCATCAACATTTCCATCCTTTCACACTCCCTAACCTAATCAATTCTTCTAAACCTTCCCTTTCATATCTTTCTCACCAATTATTACATTTTTAATTGCCAACTAATAATTTCATCCATCATGTATCTATTCATTAGCCCATCTTCTTAAATATGTCTCTAGCCAATAAAATTTCAGGAATTTGTTTAGAATAAACTATATATTACACACACAATAACGGATTTAATTTTTTTTAAAAGAGAGCAAAAATAAATTAAAAATAACATAGAAAAAACACTATAAGAGAGCGATGTTGCAGGAAAGAGATATGTTAAAAGTAATTGAACTATAGAGTAGGCACGGTGAATAGGTGGCCGCATTCTCGCGCCCTACTTTTTGTTTGGGCTAATAATATTTTACCCGATAATACGATTAATGAGTATGCGATTAGACGCGACATAGATGGCCCAAGTTCATAAAAATGATATTTAATATAAAAAATCACTGAAATGATTATAAAACTTCAATTCAAATTGTCACTTTAGTTTCCGTTTCTTGTAAAAGAGAATAAGATATTAAATAATAAAAAAATGAAATAGAGAGTTTTCCAAGAAATAATTTTATCATCTTTTATTTAGTTTCAATCTCCTATATCGCTTAAAAATCGAGATCAAGAGTTCTTTATAAATACCTTCCTTTTTCAAACTATTGATACATCTTTTCCAAAACAAAACCATAAAAATTCATACATTCGAAATGGATAATTCCTCAGTAATCAAGCCTAAACGATATTAAACCAACTCGAATTAAATTAATCCAAATTTTCAAAAACATTTACATCAAACATTTGAGAACTAGTTATAATCACAAACAACCTTGAAGTTGATCTTCGAAGTTTGAAAGTCTCATTGTGATATACATTGGATCATGACTTAAACCATGATAGGAACTTTCATTTCAATTTCTATTTCCATTTCCCACTTTTATTGGATTTGGTTCTTTGAATCTTCATTTTCCACTTTTGGTACATTATTATCACAATCAATTTACAAAAGGATAAAACAATTACTCTTATTATTCCCTCTCCATAATTAATTAAAACATTCAATTATTTTTATTTTCCAATATTGTCAACATGCACGAAAATCTTCAAAACGTTTGGTTAATTTAGTTAAATAATTACTGCAATTTATCCGATTAAGCACATAATATGAGATATGATTTTGCAAGTAGTTGGGAGTGAATTAATGAATGAAAGCGAAAGTTTAACCTTCCTTTCTAGTCTTTTTTATGATCGGTCCGGCAAAAAATCTTTCCCTAAAAAGATTTTCTTATTTATTTATTTTTCTATAATTGTAATTTTCTATTTTATTTTAAACTCTCTTTTTATTGTATTTATATCTACTTTTACATTTATTTATATTCAGTTTTTGTATATATTTCTTATATTTGTAATTTCTTAAAATTTCTATTCTAATTAAAATAGTTATTAGAATTCTAATAATAATAAATTTTACTATAATTATAATATCTTGTTAAAATTATAATAAAATATAAAATGAATAATAGTGTGAAGTGTTTGAATTATATTTTTTTTCGTTGTTCATTTTATAAATTTGATAATTAAAAATACTAATTTACACTATAAATTATAATATAATAAATTAATATTTTAATTAATTTATTATATTATAATTATTATATTTTTTGAATCCAATTATTATATTAGATAACATAAAAAATAAGAAAATGAACGAATTTTCAAAACGAAAAGGGTAAAATACAATGAATAATCATTTGATTTTTTTTTTGGATAAATTCCAAATCTTTGGTAATTGTGCCGACACAACAAGTCGCATCGAAATACAAATCAAACCTTTTTAATAATCCAGCTAATATTACATATTTTATTTTCAATTTTGATCTTTTTAGTAAATAATTGCTACAAATCTGCAATATTAATTTATAGTTTTATTTTCTGTTATACAAAAGGGAATAAATAAATCCAAATTACGAGTCCAATTAACTAAAAATGCCAAATAAGAGAAATGCAAACTTTCAAAATGTCACAATTGAACATAAATTAAACACCACCAACTCATTTTCATCCACCATTTTATAGAAATATCTAGAATTTGAAGGATCTTATTATAATATTCTTTTAATAATTAGTTATTTTATATTATAGCCCGTTACGAATTTAGAAATTTTGTAAGCATATAAATGAGTGTAAAGCGATACAAAAAATAGGCAAGTTAAAGAGTATTACTAGAAAACGTATGGTGAAAGTACGATATCTTAAGAAAGAATACAAGAAGGCGGCCGCAACTCGTCTCTTTTAATCTTTTTGACTTTATTGTTGAATTTATTAATATTTTAAACCTCAATAAAATCTAATATTAATAAATTTACTAATGTTTATTAATTATTATTATATTTATTACTTATTGGGTAAAATTGACGAAATAATAAACAGATTTTTTAATAACACAAAACATAACACACCACCAATTGATCTAAATATATTCCAAGAATCTTCTCACCGCTCAATTTTTCTATCTTTGATTCTCTCTCTCTCTCTTTCTCTCTCTGTGTTTGAAAATTTCGTTCTTTTTTTCCTTGTATTGCTTAGGATACCCTCAGCACTACACAACTCCAATAAGGGATTGAAGAGACTAAACAGAGCGTATATAATAGAACCATAATCATCATCATGTGTGTTCAAGATGCAGAGCAAGTTGGTCAAGAAATGGAAAGTCTTGACAGTACCAACAAAAAACAAGTAAGTTTGCCTTTGCATTGTCAAGTTTTGGATACCAAGATGGAGAGTTGTGATCAAGGCTCGTCTTTTGTTAGTTCTAGTGATGAGATCACTCTGCAGAATTCGACTCCTGTGAGAATTCTGTTCTTTTCTGCTTGTTCTGTTGTTTTTACTGGTCCTTGAATTGTTTGTTGACGAATTTTGGGTTTGTTTCTCTCTGGTTTTTGAGAAGTTGTGGATGAATGTTGTGTTCATTTTATGGTTACTTGTTTGACTAAGAGCTATGTGTTTAGCTCTTGCTTCAGTGAAATTTTGGAATTTTAGAAAGTTTAGAAAAGTTTTCTTCTTTAGCTATGAATTAGTTGAACTCAGAGTTTAATTCTCCATTACAATTTCTAGTTGATATTTCCTGTTGAAATAGATAAAATTCTATCAGAACCAGTGAGGGAGCAAAAATATTTTCAATGCTAGACGAGTTATAAATATATTACTATAACTACAATAGAAATTATACAGTAGAAAATACAGTACGGGACGATACTACAGAAAAAATATATCATAAAACAAAAATAGATACGACAAGGGTGACCGACCATCTCTCTTTCTTGTTGAAATAGATAAAAATCTATCTGAATTTGTGACGGAAACAAAAATATTTTCAAAGGGGCGAAAGTATACGAGTCATAAATAGTACAAGTGAAAATACGGTAAGAGGTGCTATTATAGAAAAATACACCATAAAACAGAAGTGAGACACGACGAGAGGCGACCAACCACCACGCCCCTTTTAATTCCGTACCTAATCTGACTTATGTTGTTCTTTCTGGAATAGTAGTTAAACTCCAATGTGGCTATGGTTGTTTTCTGTTTTTGGACTTGACTTCTTTTTGCTAAACTTGTAAGAGCATTTATACCATCTCAGTTAATTCTTAATGGCCTTGCTTTATTCAGCTAGAAAGCATTTCAGAAGATCGAGTCACGGAGAGGACTCAGAATCTGTTGCCGAATTTTATCCCAGTTCTTCGCTCAGGGGAGTGGTCTGACATTGGAGGCCGGGATCATATGGAGGACACATACATTTGCATCAGTGATTTGGCAAAGAATTTTGGCTTTACTGTAATCAATGGGGATACCATTTCGTTCTATGGTGTAAGTTCACTGTTTTTATATGTCAGATCATCTATTATTTTGGATGTTAGACTCTAAAACATGAATGAACACTTTGATTTAGCTTTGTTATGAAAATTGTCAAACAGGTATTTGATGGGCATGGGGGAAAGAGCGCGGCGCATTTTGTTCGCGATCATTTGCCCAGAGTTATCGTAGAGGATACTGATTTTCCCTTGGAACTTGAGAAAGTGGTCACAAGATCATTCATTGAGACTGATGTTGCATTTGCAAATTCTTGCTCCCATGGATCTTCCCTGTCTTCTGGTACCACAGCTCTTACAGCAATGATATTTGGGAGGTAAGTGCCTCCCACTTGTTGAAGTGGTTAGTCATCCATTGTGTTCCTTCTGTTCAGTGACTTTCCGAGCCCGTGTTTACATGAATGAATGAACTATGGCATCTAACTAATCAGGAAGATCGTGGGTTTAAACAAATTTACTAGAAAATGGTTTGAAACCACTGAAAGAAAATGTAATGAAAGAAAACAATTGCCTGAAAAAGCCCGTGTGATCTTGCGCAGGTCCTTGCTTGTAGCAAATGCTGGTGATTGTCGAGCAGTACTTTCACGACATGGCATAGCAATGGAAATGTCAAAAGATCACAGGCCATGCAGCATTACTGAAAGGATACGAATTGAATCAATGGGTGGATACGTTGATGATGGTTATCTAAATGGACTGTTAGGAGTCAGCCGTGCATTAGGTGACTGGCACCTGGAAGGGATGAAGAAAAAGGGCGAAAACCGTGGTCCATTGAGCGCTGAACCAGAGTTGAAGCTGGTCACACTGACCAACGAAGATGAATTTCTGATCATCGGAAGCGACGGAATATGGGACGTGTTCACCAGCCAAAACGCAGTCGATTTTGCTCGTAGGAGGCTTCAAGCACACAATGATGTGAAGTTGTGCTGCAAAGAAATCGTGGAGGAAGCCATAAAAAGGAGAGCAAGCGATAATTTGACAGTGGTGGTGGTGAGTTTTCACATGGAGCCACCTCCACAACTGATTGTACAGAGGCCAAGAGTGAGAAGATGCATATCAGCTGAGGGGCTTCAAAGTCTCAAGTGTCTGCTACAAGGTTGAAGCTCTAATTTTACTCCACAGAACTCTCTAAACACAGGATCAAATCACTAATAATGGTACATAAATCAACACCGGCAGCACTGTAGAATTTTCTTTTCTGTACATAACTCAACTGAGAATACAAAACTGTGCTCGTCGGTCCTCATTTTTCTGCATTGTTCCTTCATTCAGCTAAGTTGTAAACAGAACTGGAAGAATTTTATATACTGAAGGGTCAAACGTTGGAAAAACCTGTGTGTTTTAGTTTCTTTGTGCTGTTATCATCGCAGAACACAGGTATGGCAGATCACATGTGTACGCATCAGTGACGGATCCAGAAATAATATCAAGGGGAGCGATATACAAGTTCAAATTTTTTCTCGATGATATACAAGTTAGAAGTTACGCAACAGTTTTCATGTAGGCATTGTTAAATAAAAAACTCGGGCAAAATTACGTCGTTTGATTGGGTTTGAACAGTGACAAATCAATGATTATTTTACGTATTTACAAACTGAAGTCATCTATAAACAAAGAATGAGTTACAAAAATGCTTCCACCTTTGCATCATTTAAGAAATCTTTCCTGTAGCTGTATTTTCTATCGAGTATTCGAAGTTCTAACAAGTGAGAAACAATACATACAGAAATTCTGCGTACGAAAGAATAACCATCAGGATGCCTGAACTGCTGTGATGTTAGAAAACCATTTCTTTTCTGTCAGCTTCTCTTTGATCTCATTGTTGGCAATACGAATCAAGAACAAACTTGCAAAGAAAATTGAAAGAATAAGCATGAAGAATACGCTATTCCATCCTCTTGTTGACATATATCCAGCCAAAAGTGGTCCAAGTGCTGCCCCGACTGAACCAGTACCATCGATAATTGCAGTAACAGTAGCTAGTGCGCGAGAGTTTCCTTTAATCAACTGCTGGGTACCAAGATCAGCAGCAACAGCTGTAGTGATCAGTGCATATGGACCGTTCACAAGCAACCCAGAAAGGAACATCAAGGCAACGTTTGTGAACATTGATATGCTTCCATACATCCTGTATGCAACGAGGGCTGGAATTGATAGCAGCAAGAATGAGATTGAAGTTAATGCACGAGCTTTGATCAGATCAGATAAAAATCCTGCCATAACTCCGCCAAAGACTCCTCCAACATCGAAGATTGTTGAAAGAATTCCGGCAGCCTTGTGTGACAGTAGCACACCAGCAACAGCTACATTAACCAAAATCATTCTATTAAAATGCAGCATTTCCATTAATGTACAATTAACCAGCAGAAAGCACAAACTCAAGCTAAAGCCAGTAAACATGAATTGCTAAACAAATTCGGTGAAAAGCAGTAAGTTTACCCGTGTGCCTTATGTAGAAAGGCAACCAATACAGAAAAGTGTAAGCCACCAGTTTCGAGAAGAACAGACAGAAAGCAAATGGCATTACACCAGGCAATCTCCAAGCCTCCAAGAATCCAATTGCACCAGCCAACTCCGAATCCTCAGTTCCAAGAAGCCCGGAATCCTCAGATTCCCCTTTGTTTGAATTCTCCACACCATCCACTTCCTCATCCAACTCAATCTCCCTCCCTGGAGTCTCAAATCCGATATCTTCGGGACTAACAACTAGAAAGAAAAACACAAAAACTCCAACTACAATCACTAAAAAACCCGGTACTACAAAAGACCAACCCCAACCATACTCCAAAACAGCAGAAGCAATAACAGAACCAATAATGTTACCTACTGATGTATGTGAATTCCAGATCCCCATAATCAACCCTCTCTTCCCTTTTCCAAACCAATTTCCAACTACAGCAACCACACAAGGCCACCCTATAGACTGAAACAGACCACACAGAATTTGCACACACACAAAGTACCACAACAAGTGCACATTGAACCAATATCCTAAACCAAAAACAATAGTCAAAACACCACTACCAATCATTCCAAATACAAGAAACAACCTCAAATCAATCCTATCACCAACATGCCCTGCAAAATACATTCCTATAGAATAAAATGACAAAAATGCAAGATCAAGCTCTCCAAGTCTATGACTCCCTTCAGGGCCATTAAATGGGACCCAACCACTATCAATTGAGCTCGAATTTGATTCAAATGAAATGGAATTCACATCTGAGGATGTTAAATTATTGGCTAATTCAACAGCAGGACCAAGAACACTTTTTACAATACTAGGAGGTTTTCTCGAAGCATGAAATGAAGCATATGCAAAAAAAGTTATGATTAAAACAAAGATTTGATGAAAAAGAAGGGATCTTTGAGGTGGTTTTAGAGATGGGAATAGTGAAAAGGCTGGAGCTAAGTTTTGGGTTCTGGTTTGCATGGTTGAATTTGAATGTAAACAATAAGAACTAAATTCTCGTCGACAAAGATTGTGTTTTTCGCGTGTTTTAGGTTTAAAAAGATTGATCTTGAAAATCCCAGTTCATATGTGCAACAAAAAAAGAGCTTTCGAATTGATGATTTGGAGTTGGGTCTTCAATTAATTTGTGGTGTTATTGATCTGAACAAAAGGCCAACGAATTCTCGAAAGCTTTTGGTGAAACAAGAATTGAAGATGGGGAAAGATGGGTTTACACTTGAGACCTTGTTTTTGTTGGATTGAAGTTGTGAGTTTGTGAAAATGATGATCTTTCAGACAAAATGAGGGAAGTGGGGTTAAATTGGGATGTCTGAAAAAAAAGGTTCATTTTGTGATATTAGAAGATCTAAGAATCATGTCATATTTTCAGTTTTTAACTTAGCTTCGTTCGACTGTCGTTGAAGCTTCTGCACTGAGCAAATCATTGTTGACTTGGCTGTTCGTTACTTCTCTCAACCAATCGAACCTTCTCAGATTATTTCTTTTAAATCGAACCGATACTTTAAAAATATATAAAATTAATTTTTAAAAATATTTAATCTTTTTCAATACTTAAAAAACAATCTGATTCACTAATTGAACTGATTACTGACTAATTGAACTGATTACTGTCTTTTCACCGATTCATTCATTTGAATAATAAAATCAGATCCGATTTAGTGACCAATTGCACTGATTCGACTAGTCATTCGGTCCTACTTTTATAACAATGCATAAAATACTGCATAAACTCTTGTCCGAAATATTAATTAAGAAAAAAAAATATTTTAACAGTGTCCTAATTTATATGAAAAAAAACGTCATTTTGGCGAACCAAAACAAATCATAGATTCCCCACAGAATTTGTATTCCATTCCGCACCATAGAAGCGAACCAACAGTACTGCAAGTTTATATCCAGAATGATATGTGGAGTTGCAGACAACTATGTTTACACAGCTTAAAAAGATTGCCTCTTACAACATCTCTAGTCTAAACTACATTAGTGATGAAGCCCCTACATGGTGGTAACATCACATCATTTGATTAAAATCCGTAGCTTGCTGAGCCAACTCCACCATCATAGCCTCGTCGAAGAACTTGTTGATGCTCACATCTTCACTCATTCCCTGCATTATTATGACCCAAAAATGTCACTATGTTCACATTGAATGCAAATAGTCTTTCCGTTGACCGTAAAAATGAGTTTGGTTTTACCTTTCGGCGTCTTGTCTTCACCATAAATTCACGTGCAAGGTGCTGGATTGGAGCAGGCTCGAGTGGCCGCAAAACTATGCTCTTGTCGAGGGGGTCTCCGGGGACTATAGCCCAGTGATCAAACACAGAAAGGCAAAATGCTTGTCCTTGTGTGTGGTACCTCAAATCCGTCTCAAAGCCAAATGATTCTATTACGGGTAAAAATGCCTACACAATTGTCAAACCAAAAATAAGATGAGCTAAAAGAGGATATGGAAGGCCTTTGTGCATGCAGATATTATCAGAAAAATCGAGCACGCTACTTCCAAACAACGCCAAAAGAAAAGTCAGGATTTTTGGCATAAGGGAAGAAAAGCAAAATCCTATGAACCCATTTAAATGACTGACTCTGCCTAGTTTTCTACATTAAATATGCGATCCCACGCATAATAACTCATGTGATATTCTCTAAACATTCCTCTAAAATCATTTTGAGAAAGTATTTTCTAGGAATCTGACCTTGACAATGTATGCTGGAGTACCAGGCTGAGGAACATCTGCTGTGACATGTCCACGCCTCCGTGATAATACAGTATAAATTGCTGATAGACAGTCTATAGGTGTTTGTATCTGCAACCAAAAAAGAAAAAGTTAAATTATTTGCATGGTTAAAAAATATACCAAGGCCATCAATAAGAAGAGAGTATGAACTGAAAATTTGCTACAACATTCTGCCAAAGCTCAACAGCATTCAACCATAGTTTTTGGCCGGTCGGTCTAACAATTATCAACCTTACATATTGATAGCAGCATGTGTTTACCTCCACATAATATACTGGCTCCATGAGACGTGGTGTTGCCATAAGGAATGATGAATAGGCCACTCGTCGAGCAGTGGGAATGATCTGACCAGATCCTCGATGCAGTGGTTCTGGTGCAATCCTTGCATCCACAATTTTGAATTTGACGTTTCTGATTGGTTCATCACACAAAGGCCCCTCTCTTGCACCCCATTGAAATCTGAGCAAAGAAAAAGGTTAACACTCTTTTAAGTTTAGGCAAACAAACTGAACTATCGTACAAGGATTTGACTTTGTTTCAGTTTACCCTTGAACAATAGAATCCTTAACAGCTCCCAGTAAGCCCTTGTCAACTTCGGTGGGGAGTGTATCATCTAATAAAATGTTAGGCCCCTGTACAATCAATTCTTCTACAAGATTAGGTAACACATGGATGCAAAGACACTATACTTCAGCTCAGTCAATTTTCGTAAGATAACTAGTAAAAGGAGTATATACATACCTGTTTGTCAGGGCCAAATGCCCATATGGATCTCGCTGCAAGCAAATCCCAATCATATTTTGTCTTGAAGAAGTCACCAAGAGATTTACGGTTCCAGTCAATACTTACAACGCCATTCTCAATGTCCTCCGCAAGCCCTTTCTCCAATGGCTCAGCAATCTAAAAGATCAATAAACTACATTAGCCAAAAACTCTAGGGAAAAAAAGAGAGGTGAGAAGATAGCAAAAAGAATTTATGACACATTGCCATGTCTCCTTACCATGGTTATCTTATTCTTCTTGTTGGGTGTTTCAGCAAAACACTTCATAGATGATGACTCCACCACTGTCTCACAAAATGAGACAACAGGATCTGCCACCTGCATTCGAAAAAAGAGGAGACATCAAATGTGGCTCATTGGCACCACACGTTACCATAGAAAGATGAAAAACCTCATAAGAATATATAGGAATTTCAAAGATTAAATACCTTCACTTCTACTTCAGAATAGAGTTCACGAAGGTCCTTCATAATAGAATCCAAATACAATTCCCCTGTACCAAGAATAGTGTGCTCTCCAGATTCCTCAACTTTAGTAATAGCCAAAGGATAGCTTTTACTGATTTTTCTGAGACCCTCCACCATTTTCGGAAGCTCACTTGGATTCAGAGGCTCCGTAGCTGTTTTTACAACAGGAAGAGTATTAAACTGAAGAGGCCGGAATATATAAATGTCCTCATGATTGTAATTAACATTACACAGAGTAGCAGTTTTCATAATCGAAGCATCCACACCCTCAATGAGAACCCAAGAACCAGGAGGCGCCACACTTATTGGCAGTCTATACCGAGCTTGATATACCCAAAGTTTTGTCACTTCTTTTATCGTCATATCCTCTTCATCTTCTGGAGAATAACCTTCTCCCAACACTTTGACAGACTGTCCTGTCAAAATCTTACCACTGTAAACCCTTCCAAAAGCATCAAAGGAACTGCAATCTGATTTGGGATATAATTTGGTTACATTAACCATTAAGGGGCCATTAGGATCACAATCAACCATAGCTTTGTAGATCATAGAATCTTTAGGACCAGTGTATATATGATCAACCTTTCTAGCAGCAGAATCCTTGGCAGAGGGTATATGATGAACCAACATGTCAGTGAAGCCGGAGGCTGAACCGAAAACTTGGCTGCATGCCAGCCTCAGTAAAGGTCTAACGTTTAACTTGTAAGCTGAATTCGGAAGCGTGACTCCAAGCTCAGCGAGAGTAGCCTCTACGCTCTTTTTATGTTCTCCAATAACTTGACTATATATCTTGTAGAGAGGTTCTAGTATAAATTGGACAAAAGATCTTTCCCCTCCACTTGCAGGGGGTTTCTTCTTGAAAGCCCTAGTATCAGGATGATAATAGTAATCTCCCCAAAGACGAGATGCAAACTTCTCAGAATCAAATGGTATACCATGGAGCTTGAGATATAACTTGGCAAATGACTGCAAAGTGAAAGACCATCCTGTGGTAGCACTAGCAAAGCAAACATTCCCAGCAACTGGATCTATGGCTTGCACTTTTCCAGCAGTGGAAGATACAGCAGATATATGATTATTAATGACCTCTAAGATGTGCCTCAGTTTGTGATAAGCATCCTTTGGAGGCAACTTTAGTTCCGTTATCAGTCTATCAACCTTTTAGAAAATCAGTTAATAAGAATTTCTATTCACTTATCAAAAATCTAAGAATTAACATGATAGTAAAAACAACATAGAAAATTATTACCTTGTTGATCACAACCACAATAGGTAAATGCTCCTGAATTGCATGGCGTATGGCCCTCTCAGTGTTCACCTGCCGCATACAAAACACTAAAAATTACCATCAATCTAACAAATCTACCATATGATTCAGCTTTAACTATCTGTTGTTTGATCTACTGAAAACAGTCATGAGTCATGTGTTCTAATTTCACTCAAGAGAGACATGATGTTCTACCAACATACTAAACATGTCAAAATAATATCATTAAAAAGGAAACACACACCAAGAAAATCATACACGCTTCGTAACCACAAGCTGCTTTGAGGTAGCATTCAAAACAGGCAAACATCTAAAAAAATACTATAAATCATCGTACCAACAAGCTCATCGCACGCATTTTCAAACAACAATCCACAAATAGACAGCATTCAAAAACTCAAAAAAAAAACTGAAAACACTAAAAACTACCGTAAGAAATCAAAACACCAAAAAGCTGCAATGCTATATTCACTCGTCATTACAAAACCCAAAACAGGGAAGTTACCATAACCCCCTCAGCAGCATCAACAACCAAAACTGCTCCATCAGCAATCCTCAAAGCTGCACTCATCTCATCGGAAAAATTGACATGCCCGGGTGCATCCATCACATTACACAAATACGACTTCTGACAACTATCCTCCAGCACAAGCGAAACCGGCACAGCCTTAATACTAATCCTCCTTTCCTGCTCATCAATCCTAGTATCCGTAAACCGCAAATGCTTCTCACTCCCAACATCAAAGCACTGAATCCGATGAGTCTGCTCAACCAACATGTCCATAAACACAGTTTTGCCGTGATGCAAGTGCCCGACAAGAGCCACATTGCGAACCAAGCTAGGATTCGACATTAACCCCACCAAAAACTCGGTCGAAACATAGGTGGTCGAGTCTTTGATCCCCACCTCAAAACGCACAGTTCTGATTGGCTTAACAATGGGCTGTTCTAAGGGGTTCTCGTCCTCGTCCATTACTAGGGTTTCAACATCTTCCCCGTACACTTCCTCCGCGGTTGGATAGTACTTTTTGTCCTCCGCCAGGACTATTTGGTTGTCCAATTCGACGTCGTTTTGGGTTATCCAGTTGTTGTTAGAGGTTTCCATAGGTTCTGGGGATGAAGCGGCGTCGTTTTGTGGGACCTCGTTGTCTGATTCATTTTCGGAATCTCGGTCTGATTCCTGGTCGGATTCGATTTCGGGACCGATGTAGTTTCCGAACTCGTCGTACAAGTTGTCATCCATGGGAAATTGGAGGGAAGCGTGTCGTCCTTCTGGTGGAAATACGAAGAAGAGTGAGTGAGGCTTTAGGAGGGTTCTTGAGAAATCTTAAATATTTTTTCGGACGATTTTGCCCCTGAATTTTTATTATCCTTTGACGAAATTGGCTTTCTTATTGAGTTGTCGTGGGAAAGTATACATCCTAAAATTTACATCTTCGACATGTCGTCTACAAAATAACCTGTCGTCTATAAATTAGAAATGGCAAACTAATTTTTGCGATTAAATTAAATAGTCTATAATTTTTCTGGAACTATGGTGTTTTTTATTCATTTCTAAATTAAATACGAAGCAGATTGGGGTTTATAGCGACATGGTTTGTTTCAAGTCGGATTTTAATAAAGAAAGATAAGACGAGATATTAACAGAATACTAATTTTTAGTGGAACTGATTAGATAAAAATTGATGAAATCATATTTTTAAAGCAAAATAATTTCGCATGAGCTCGCTAGTTAATTCCCATGAGGTTGTCCGATAACATGATTCTCGAAATTTTGGATATTATCTGTCCAGCCAAAATTTGATTTCATTGTGTCGGAATGTAAAAATACATAAAAACAAGATTCAAAGGAAAGAAAATTACGAGACACCAAGAAGTATATAAGATATCGTTTTATTAGTGCTCTACATGTACATATGATATGCTGATACAATACAGTAGAACGCACACAACAGAAGTGAAATCAAGTAACAATAACGACATCAGCCATACAAAAATTCATCGTCTCAAATTCATTTAAGGGCATACTAAGCTTGCATATTATGTATTCTGGCATGCAAATATATATGAGATGCGGACTTGAAACTGGTATAAGTGTCAAAGTCCATGGGCTCGTACACATATGTGTGAGCTTATGAACGAAACAGGTTGTGAACCCTCTAATACAAAATTAATTGGCTTGTATAAGGCCCACAACTATATCATTATAAACCTCTTTATACTCTTCTATTTTATCAATGTGGGATACATTCCCAACACTCCCCCGCAAGTGTAACCCGGTCAGGCCCTTTGTCTATCATTATCAGACCGGTTACCACTTGTCCACAAATTAGGGGTTTCCATTACTGGGCCCAGGATTCATTACCGGTTAAGGCTAGAGGGCTCTGATACCATGTCAAAGTCCATGGGCTCGTACATACATGTGTGAGCTTATGAACGATACAGGTTGTGAACCCTTTAATACAAAACCAATTAGCTTGTATAAGGCCCACAACTATACCATTATAAACCTTTTTATACTCTTATATTTTATCAATGTGGGATACATTCCCAACAATAAGTTAAATCAAGGAGGTGGGGGTTTGTGTGGATCATGGTGGTGAGGGTCTGGTGGGGGTTCATGGTGTTTTGGTTGGGGCTGGTGATGAGGTTGAGGAGGCTCATGGTGTTTAGGATCATCAGGTGGTGGCTGGTCAGGTTGCTGTGGGTGATGATGAGGGTCTGGTGGTGGATGGTCAGGCATTTTTTCTTCACTTATGCTTCTTGTTTTCTTATGTCGTCTTAGTACAAATTATTGTAATGGCGTCTGAATTTATAGAGGAAATGACTGTGAAACAATGGATGATTCACATGAACCACAGCTGCAAGTCAGACAAACTTTTGATCAAAATGGTAGGTTTCATCATTCATGGATTTATCTGGATAATAAGATGGCACACTTGCTTATATTTGCTTGGAGAAACTGACGCTATAACAGCAGTGTTCCATGAAATCGTGATATAACAGGGCAACCACTTTGAAACTTACAAATGTGAATAAAAGTTGTATTGTAAAACAATGATTGTGGTTCAGTGGTTGTACTAAATTTTGGTGATAGAACTTGGAATTTTACACGGGAGCCGTCGTAGAATCTATCTAGTATTTATGG
This sequence comes from Breynia disticha f. nivosa, assembly GCA_948193385.1. Taxonomy (NCBI): domain Eukaryota; kingdom Viridiplantae; phylum Streptophyta; class Magnoliopsida; order Malpighiales; family Phyllanthaceae; genus Breynia; species Breynia disticha. Next base: position 1,727 of record CANYCX011905379.1, on the reverse strand, counting down.
GATAAGGTTCAAATTTTGAACTTAACGTTTTATTTAAAGTACAATATTGTATTTAATTTTTTTTGAGTTCAATTTGATACCTAACGTTTGTACTATAGTTCATGTTAGGGTCTATGATTTGTAAAAATATGGTAGAAACTCATTTTTAGTAGCATAATTGATGATTTAAAATTGAAATAAAGTTGTTTTCAGTAGTTGCTACTGAAAAGAAATTATCTTTGTTGATTTGACAGAAAAAAGAAAATTTTAGTAAAACAAATTGAATTTATTTTAGTTTTTGAGTTATTTGGATAATTTAAACTAAGTTATTATAATAAAATAATGTCGTTTTAAACTGATAATGCGAAAGATTACAATTTAACGTTTCAATGTAATTATAATGTAACACTGTTAGTAACAGATAAGTTTCTATTTATTAGTACACTAATTAATACCTTAATTGACCTATAGTAAAAACATTAGACATCAAATTGAACCAAAAAAATTGACTCAATTATACTTTAAACAAAACGTTAGGCCCAAAAATAAATCTTATACCTACTATTTATTATCTTCAAGCCAAGTTCATTTGTGCTAAGTTACAGGTGTAAATTTCAATTAATCAACTGAATTAACTAATAGTCAAATTTTTTGAAAATAAATTATCGAACCGATCATTTTTTTAAATCAAACCAAACTAATATTTTTTTTTCAGACGGTCCGATTGATCAACATAATTAATTGAATATTTTTAAGAATATAATAATAATTTTTGTAATATCTCGGAATTTAAATGATGAGTTATATGTTTAGGTTCTGATCCAGATGAACACATTTGAACATGACCAATATTCTTTCTACTAAAGTGGTTTGATTTAAAGTGGTTTGATTTAAAAAAATTCGAAAACGCCTTAAACACGATTCAACCCCCCTTCTCGTGTTTCTATCAGTTTTACTCGACTAATTAGAAAATTTTAGTCGACCAATATTCTTTCTACTCGAGTGAAATGAGCTTGGATTTAAACGTTTTGATTCTGAAATTTGGGCTACTCGAGTAACTCAAAACTTAGTCGACCAGGTAAAATATTTTTAGTCGAGTAACTTACTTTTTAGTCGACTAAAGTGGTTCTGCAGGTGATTTTTCAAATGAGAGAGAGAAGAATCTTTTGTGCCTCTATATAAACAACCTGAAGAAAGAGAGAGGGTAAAAAAAGAACACAACCCTACAGAAAATACAACTAGCTAAGAACAAAAGCTCTCAACTCTCTCATTCTCTAGTGTGCTAAAATCCAAAGGCTTTCATTGTTTTCTCATTGTAATTTTTGCACAAGTAGTTTTAAACTTGTTTGTTTGATTCAGAGAGGTTATCTTTGTAAGGTTGATTTGAGCCGAAAATCAAATCGTTTGTAAGGTTGATTTAAGCCGAAAGTCAAATCGTTTGTAAGGTAGCTTGAGCCTGAAATCAAGTGTGTAGAGAGGTTCTTGGTGAGCAGAAAATCAAGAAATAGAAGTGAGTGTTGAAAATCCTAAGTGAGGAACTTAGGTAGTGGAGTAGGATTCAACCGAACCACTATAAATTCTGTGTTCTTCGTTTGTGTTATTTATATTTCCGCAAGAAAATTTAATTTGGGAGCAATCTCTATACAACCCCCCCTTCTAGAGCTTGCATAGACTCTACAATTGGTATCAGAGCGGGTCTCTTGAAGAAGGCTTAACATCCTTGAGTGATCCGGAGAAATGGCACAAGC
>CANYCX011905114.1:0-14553 GCA_948193385.1 Breynia disticha f. nivosa | reverse complement strand
CTGTTCTCTTTTCTGGTTTACTAACCTCAACTGTGTAGCCCCTCTTTTGTTTCCCCTTCTTATCGCTATCCCCTTCATCTTTATGTAGAAGGTCTTCCGCTCTTAATGCAGCATCTCTCAACGTTGTGAAATCCCTGGTTTCACTCTTGGGAATTTATTCTCTAATATCCTTTCTGACACCATCTTCGAACTTCCTACACTTATCTTTTTCTGTAGGAATCAGTCCTCGGGAATAACGTGATAGCTGCGTAAATTTCAGGTCATAATCAGATACTGTTATGTTACCTTGTTTCAAAGATAAAAATTCTTTCCGTTTCGCATCCAAGAATACTTTAGATAGGTACTTTCTACAAAATTCTCGAAGGAAATCTTGTCAGGTCAGAACTGGTGGTTTATCTGTTCAATGGGGCACGGTTTTCCACCAAGTGTATGCATCTGTTTGAAGAAAAGATAACGCAAACTGAAGTCTATTTGCCGAGGTTACTTGCATCATCTAAAAAACTCAGTCCAATCTCTCTAACCAGTCTTCAGCTAGAGTTGGATCAGTGGTTCCTCTAAACTCAGTAGGCCCTAACTTCTTAATTTCTTTGAAATTCTTTGCTCTAGTTTGGTATGATGTCTCTGGTGGTTCTCTCTGTTGAGGTTCTGGTGGATGTGCCGGTTGTTGATATGCCGGTTGCTAAAAATATTGTTCATATGGATTGTAGTATGGAGGTTGGGCTTGAAAATAAAATTGAGGAAAGTCAGGGTTATATAGTTCATCAACTTCTAAGGGTACATTGGACATTTGATCGAAATGATACTGATGTGCTAGTTCCCCTCTCTCTGGTTGCTGCCTTTGTCTCGACATATCTATATAGAATAAAATAAAAATACTTTAGTCGAGAATTTTATCACATAACTCAAAATTAACTATCCAGGGATCATATCCCTGCTCTGATACCAAATTAAAACATCCTAGTTTTAAATGACATAATATTCAATAATAAACACAATAATACTATAATAAGAAATAATATACATATGTATCATAATAACAAACTCTAAGTTATTACATATAACATCTTTAATACATATATAACATGCAAATACATATTTGATATAAGACAAAAACCCGATCCAGAAAGAAGATACAACTGCACACCTCACTTCATTTTCTTTTGAATCTGGAGACAAAACTGCAGTTGCATGAGTTGTAGACTCAGTGAGTAATCATATATATATTTATCTTATCTTTTAATTTTATCTTGTTTCCTTAATTCATATCTTATGTTTATATACGTAATGATACATATATATTTATACATTTTTTGGTATTCTTTTACTTATTATCTTATTAATCATATGAACGTGTAAACAGGTGAATAAGTGAACATGTGAACTATACTATACTGAACTGTGACTATTCTTCCATCTCCATTTTTCTACACTGTACTAACTATACTATTATACTTCCGTCTCTGTTATTCTTCCGTCTCCAATATACTTCCATCTTCATTTGATCACCATTTCCTAACACCACAACTAATTATATCATCACCACTATCATGTGCCATAATATGCATGTATTATAATGATACAAGTGACTGTGTTGCATGTACACGTACATGTTCATATATTAATTCATATGACTATGAAATCATATGTCTGTATTAAGTTCCATGCTCGATTAATCATATTCATGGAAATACGATTAATCATAAATTTGACAAAGTCATGAAAGATCAAGACTTCTCTTGGTATATTCATCATTCATGCGTTCGTAAATTATTCTCACGGATATCAGTTAAAATCTACGAACAATATAATAATTTAAACAATATAACATTTTAACGGTATTTAAAATGTAAGTCGAGATTACGCACAGATAAATCCGTATAATTATAAAACCTCCAAAATACCGAACTCTCTTTATCGTCGTGCCTCCTTAGATTCCTCCGGCTAAACTTTCTCGTAGGCTCTCTTACTTTTATCCTGCCTAGCTCTATTTCTTTCCTCCCTCCATGCTCCTGCTCATTTGCCTTGCTTCTCTTTTTATAGACCCATCCCCCTGATCCTTGTCATGATTTCAATCCTCCACCTCCTGCTTTGCTTACTTCCTTGTCACCCTTCCTCATTTCCAAATCACAACACCACATGCTTCAATTTCTGAAACATCTTCATTTGCTGCCACTCCATTTACTATGCGTGCTCGGTAAAAACAACAAGAGTTTGGCCTCCACAACGTGTTTATGCGCACCATGTGTGTGTGCTCGGCCATGTACTACGCTTGCTCATCTTTCATTACGCGTTGTCAATTTCACACCAAACTACACGTTGTTGGCTTTGTTTACGTGTGGCTGTTGGCCACAACGTGTTCTTTAGGTTTACAACGTGTGTTTCTCCGTTTTCGAGCTCCATTCTCCATCCATATATGCTTATATCATTCGTTAAACAATCCTTCAATTAACTCATCTTTGCTCCTTTATTTTTATCTTATTTAACCATTTAAATTATTTCTAAGTATACTTATTTAAATATAATAACTACATGCTTAAGGATGAGGATGTTACACTAGGAGACCAAGTTAGTTGACAAAACTAAATGTTAGTCGACAAAGATCTCAAAGTTAGTCGACCAGTTTATATGTTAGTTGATTAAGATGGTGTCTACAGTAGAAATTATCATTTTCAATATTCAAAAAGAAGACACAAGTTGTGCCTAAAGAACATATTGTTGAAAGGAGATATATAAGGCTTTACCAACTTAAATGAGAGACACACACAACCATTCCAAAGATTACAAAGTACATTCAAGAAATTTTATATAATGTTCTTATTTAATGTCTTTCACTTATGCAATAGAATATTACTCTCATTTTGAGCTTCTATATTTGAACAACTTATACCTATTTGTTGAGTGTTCTAGCTTAGATCAATGTCCTTATGAGATAGGATTTGAGTTGAAAATCAAATTAAGATAGTAAGGTTTCTTTAGCCTAAAATCAACTGTGTAAAAAGTTCTCACTAAACTGTCAAGTGAGGTAATAATGATGGGTTGGCCAAAATCCTAAGTGGAAGCTTAGGTGGTGGACATAAGTATTAGTGAAGGGTAGGTATTAGAATCAAACAACTATACATATTATGTCAATTTTCATTCTTCTACATTCTTTGAAAAGTTTTTAGCATACCATTCGCTGTATTCAACCCTCCTTTTAGAGCCAGTGGTATCAAAGCAAGACTCACTTTAAAAGTTTAATAACCTAGAGAAGATCTAAGAATGGCATAATCCTTTGTTGTTGATGTTGGAGTCAACCCAAACTGTCCTTCTTTGTTCAATGATACAAAATACTCTTCTTAGAAGAACTATATAAACATTCATATCATGTGTGAATGAATAAAGTTAGAAGGTGATCATCTATGGACCTTTTATTGTAAAAAGAGAAAATGGTAAGATAAAAGATAAACTTGAGTATAGTGATGATGATTGGGAGAAGGTGTGTGTGAATGCCAAGGCCATAAAGTAGATATTATGTGTTCTTTCCATAGATGAGAAGAGTAGGATGGGTTATTCTACAAGTGTCAAGGATACGTGGAAGAGGCTTAGAGTCATCTATGAAGGCATTGACAAAGTTAGAGAAATTAAGATCAACATACTACTCTATGACTATGAAATGTTTACTATAAAGGATGGAAAATCAATCATCACTATGTTTGATCGATTTGTTGAGATCATTGATGGATTGAACAACCTCAGGAAACCTATGAGTAATAGTAAGAAAATTAAAAAAATCTTAAGATCCATGCAAAGAGAATTGGATTCTCAAGTGATGACAATTATAGACTCCAATGACCTCAACACACTTGGATTCAATGCTCTTGTAGGATCTTTGATCAACTATGATGTTATATTGAAGTTGAGAGGAGGAAGGATAAGACCTAAGAAGAAGACAATTATTTTGAAGTCTAGTCTTCCTCAACATGATGATAGTGATAGAGATTGCATAGAAGGAGAAGAACAAGATTAGGAAATTACTCTCTATGCTAAGGACTTGGGGAAGTTTAAGAATTTGTTGAATTCAAGAAGAAATGAGCTAAGCAGCATTGATAAAAGAAAGGGAGGCTATGAAAGCTGCTTGCTATTTAATTAGTCGATTGTATCTTAAAAGGGACAAGATGAAAACTTCTTATGAACTTTGAAAGGTAATAAGCCTATGAAGGCATTGAACAAGTTAGAGAAATTAAGATCAATATGCTACTCTATGAATATGAAATAAAATCAATCATCACCATACTTGATCAATTTGTTGAGATCATTAATGGATTGTATAGTCTTGGGAGACCCATGAGTAATATTGAGAAAGTTAAGAAAATCTTAAGATTTGTGCTAAGAGACTGGGATTCAAATGACAATAATTATAGAGTCCAAAGAGCTCAACACACTTAGATTCAATGCTCTTGTAGGATCTTTCATCAATTATGAGATTATATTGAAGTCTAAAAGAGGAAGGATAGGACCTAAGGAGAAGACAAATTGTTTAAAGTCTAGTCTTCCTCAACATGATGATAGTGATGAAGACTGCCCAGAAGGAGAAGAACATGATGAGGAAATGGCTCTCTATGCTAAAAATTTAAGGCAGCTGAAGAATTTGATGAATTTAAGAAGCAATGAGCAAAATTGGAATGATAAAAGAAGGGGAGGATATGAAAAACACTTGTTATATGATTAATGAGTGCATCTTAAGAGGGATAAGATGAAAATTTCTTATGAACATTTGAAAGGTAAGAAGCCTATGAAGACACCGAGCAAGATAGAGAAATTAAGATCAACATGCTACTCTACTCTATGAAATGTTTACTATGAAGGATGAAAAATCAATCATCACCATACTTGATAAGTTTGTTGAGATCTTTAATAGATTTTGTAGTCTTAGGAAACCCATGAGTAATAGTGAGAAATTTAAGAAAATCTTAAGATTCGTGCCAAGAGAATGGTATTCTCAGGTGACGATAGTTATGTAGTTTAAAGACCTCAACACATTTGGATTCAATGCTCTTGTAGGATCTTTGATCAACTATAAGATTATATTGAAGTTGAGAGGAGGAAGGACAAGACCTAAGGAAAAGACAATTGCTTTGAAGTTTAGTCTTCTTCAACATGATGATAGTGATAGAGATTGCATAGAAGGAGAAGATTAGGATGAGGAAATAACTCTCTTGCTAAGAATTTGAGGAAGTTTAAGAATTTATTGAATTCAAGAAGGAATGAGCTAAGCGGTAAAGATAAAAGAAAGGAAGGCTATGAACACTACTTGTTATGTGATCAGTCAATTGCATGTAAAGAGGGAGAAGATGAAAACTTCTTATGAACTTTTGAAAGGTAAGAATCCTAACATTTCTTATTTTCATCCATTTGGGTGTAGAGCATATATTCATAATAATGGTAAGAATAATTTAGGTAATACTGATGTTAAATTTGATGTATTCATATTTCTTAGTTATTCCTTAGCTAGCAAGGCATATAGAGTTTAACTACAGTGGTGGAAGAAAACATTCATGTAAAATTTGATGATATGATTTCATCCTCGAGAAAGGAAACTGGCTTTAATGATGTAAGTACCAAAGAAGATGATGATGAAGTTCAAGTCATCCAAAAAAAGCTTAATGAGGTGGTGATCAAAGATGAAGAAATTGGTGAGCTTTCCACTATAAAGAATTTGGTGAAAGTGAAGAATCATCTTATGAGTCAAGTGATTAGAAATGTAACTGATAGGGTGAGGACAAGGAGGGAACTAAATAAGGCATTGAATAAATCAACATTTCTTTCCCTCATTAAGCCTAAAAACATCAAAGAAGCACTTCAAGACCATCGGGTGATGGCAATGCAGTAAGAACTAAACCAATTTAAGAGGAATCAAGTATAGGAATTGGTACCTTCACCAAAGGAAAAACAATTATAGGAGTAAAGTGAGCGAACAAGATCAAGTATGATGAACATAGAGAACCAATGAAGAACAAGTATAGATTGGTAGCCCAAGGTTTATACCAAAAAGAAGGAATTGATTATGAGGAGACATTCGCATTGGTTAGAAGGTTGGAAGCCATTAGGCTATTGTGTGCATTTATGTCTCATGAGGGAATTAAACTTCAATAAATGAATGAGAAGAGAGCACTCTAAAATGGTTACATTCAAGAAGAAGTGTACATGAAGCAACTGATCATATGTACAAGCTTAATAAGGCATTTTACGATTTGAAACAAGCTCTAAGAGCTAGTATGAGAGGATAAGTAAATTTCTTACTTAACATGGATATACTAGAGGCAAGGTTGATAATACATTATTCATTAAAAAATTGATAATGATATTCTAATTTTCCAAATATATGTTGATGATATTATTTTTGGTGTTACTAATTCTTTTTGTGCAAAGAGTTTGGTGATTTGATGTACAGAGCTCAAGTTCTTTCTAGGAATTCAAATTAAGCAGCATGTAAATAGGATCTTCATACACCAAAGTAAGTACAACAAAGAACTTTTGAAGAAATTCAACATGCAAGGGTACAAAGGTGTAAATATTCTCATGGCATCAAACCTTAAACCAAAAAAGCATGAGGAAAAAGAAGATGTAGATCAAAAGCTTTATAGAGGTATGATCAATTCCTACTTAATCGCTTATATACTAGATATTATGTTTGCTACTTACTTGTGTGCTAGATTTCATGTATTAAAACATCACATCTTGTTTCTTGTAAAAGAATATTTAGGTACTTGATTGACACTATTGATCATAGCTTGCAGTACCCCTGTGTGATAATTTTGACTTGTATGCATATAATAATACAGATCATGGTGGTTGTAGGATTGATAGGAAAAACACTAGTGGAATATGTTATTTTCTAGATGCATCATTAATCTCAAAGACAATTAGAAACAAATAAGTATAGCACGATAGAATCTGAATATGTGGCAGTAGGAAATGCATGTGCTCAAGTGCATTGGATAAAACACCAATTACGTGACTATGGCATAAATGTGTCTAATGTTCCTATGTATTGTGATAATACTAGTGTAATAAGCTTGAGTAAAAATTTTATTTTGCATAGTAGAATTGAACACATTAAAATTAGACATCATTTTCACTGTGAAAATCAATTAAAAGGAGACATTTGCCTAAAATATGTGCCAACCTTAGATCCACTAATGGACATTTTGACAAAACCATTTAAAGAAGAACTATATAATGACATTAAGATAACACTTAGAATGTGTGATTTGAACTCTTTGTGATTTGTGTACTTGGTGTGATTTTGTTGTTGCATTACATTTCTATATATATTCACATCAACAACAATTTGGTCTTATGGTACACTTCACACTTGAGCCATTAGCTAAATTTTTGCCATAAAATGATAAAAAATAAGTCCACACAGTTCTTTAGTCGAGTAATAGGAGTTTTAGTCAAGTAAAATAAATATTGTTGAGCACAATGAGCTCTAGAACTGAGGATGAAAATTTTGGAACTAATCGAGTAAGAGTCATTTTGGTCGAGTAAGTATCAATTTAGTCGAGCACCTTTGAGTCGAGAATTGGAGAATGGAAAATTTGTGAATTTTAGTCAATTAAAGATCACATTAGTCAAGTAAAATGATCTTAGTCAAGTAATATTGCAATTACTCGAGCACCTTTGCGGACTGTAGTATTAGCCTGTATTTGGACTCATTTTAGTTCAGTAGCACATGTACTGGTCAATCAACCAAGTCACACGTACTTGACTGACACTAATGTCAGTCCATTAGTTTCATCCCTATAAAACTTTCGACAACTCACTTTCCTCTTTATTTTTAAACACTCAAGACAGATACTTTAGTCGGCCATTCTTCCCTTAATCCTTCTAAAAAACACTCATCCACTTCAAATTGCTACCAAAATCACAAAACCCATCCCTTAACTACCTCATCATCTTTTCTTTCACCAAAATCCTATTTAATCACTCAAATCCACTCAAAACCTCTAAGAACCCTAATTTTCTAAAACCTCTAAATCTTCTTCAAATTGCTCAAAAGGCTAGAACCAAGATGGCTCAAGATGGAAGGAAGTATAGTTCGCCACCTCCACCACCATCACAATAACAAAAGAAGTAAAAATCTATTTTGAACCATTTAATGGTTCATCCTCAAAAGGATGAGCATCCTCAAAACATATTATGGTCAATCCTAACTTCACAAGCGAGAAAGCCTAGGAGTTTTACAATAAGGTATTGATATCTGAAACACTCATGCCTTCCATAAGTTTAATTGGAAAAATCTTCTAGGATTAGAGTATATAGAATTGTTTGAGGACTTTAGGACAAAGAACATATTTGATGTGGTTAGATTTATGGATGATCTATTTGAGGATCTTATGTGTGAATTTTATGCAAACTTGATAACTTCTTAGGGCGAGGGTACTAACTTTGTTATTAGAACTCATGTGAAGCAACAATTGATTGAGGTTAATAAGGCTAGGTTATTTAATTGGTTTGGCATGAGCTCAAATGGTGTTAGAGTTGTATTTATTATATTTGAGGACCAATCTAGTAATGAGGAGGATAACTCCTTCAATGCTAAGGTGGGCCTTGAGTTAATAAAGATGTTGACGGCTATAGAGCCAGAGTGAGGAATATATGTAATGGCAATGGACTTAGAGATCATTTGGAATTTGGAGAATGCTCGCAAGATCATTTTTTCACACTGGATACTCTAAATGATGATGAGGCGAGCTCAAAAATTTCTAAGAAAGCTTAAGGCAAAGAATACCAAAAAAGGGGCTTTCTTATGGTGCCATTATCACCAAAATTCCCACAGAGCATCGGGTTAACTTGAGTGATTAGCCGCATATTTCCTTCCTATACAATTGGAAAGTCACGATCATGAATATGAAAACGATTAAATTTATCATGAAGGTCGAGAGGGTATGATTTTATGGACCACATGCGACCTCCCTTCACCTCACACTAGTGGACCCTGTAGCTCACTTGCACCATGAGGGCATAAGGCATATGCCTAGTTCCTCTCATAGGAGGAGCACACATTTGGGCTATGTGGAGGAGGTGCGTCTTGATATCAGAGCTATGGGGGCAACTGACAAGCTTCATACGAGGGTGGGCACACTTGAGAGACTTATAAAAAGGTCTCTTTGGTGGTAAAAAATATTTAGGACCAGTTATCTTGCAAAAATGGCGATGATGTGGCTCGTCCATTGTGTTGGAGTGTACCCCTTTTGGACCACACATTTCACTCATCATCGCTTTTCCATCTAACTTGTTGTTTATTTAGTTATGGTTGTAGTAATGATCTTATAGTTATGTACTCTTGTGTTGGATTATGTACTTTTTTATTTGGATGTTTTGCAGATGATGGATGTGTGTGGATGTTATGTTTTATTTGGATGTCTTATGATTATTTTATGAATGTGTTTTATGCTTGCTATCCTCTTACGTTGGATATTGTCCTCTGTACTATGCTTTGGTTTTTATAAATGACAAAAAGGGAGAGAGACATATATGTAATGTGTTAAAAGTATATAATTTTTGGACATATATGTAATGTGTTAAAGTATATAATGCATAAACTGAGGGAGAGTTTTATTTTTATACATGGTTGATTTTGGAAACTAACATTTAAGACAAGGTTCAACCGTGATCATTGCTATTTCTCTCTTTATGTGTCTTCAAGCAATCTTTATTAAATTTATATATGTTTTGTCATTATAAAAAAGGAAGAGATTATTGGACCAATATTAGCAAACATTAAATCCCTTTAAAGTTTTTTTGATGAAAGAAAACAACATTTATATGTAAATGGAAATAATAAATATGAAGTTAATTATATATTTAATTATCATGTGACATATACATGTTATCATCTATAATTTTAATATGCTTCGCATGTAATTAAAGATATACTAATGTATTTGTTTATTGTAATGCCCTGAAAGTTGTTAGAATTAATCTATTTGAAAAATAGATTAAAAATATAATCGAATTAGAAAAAATAAAAATTGCAAAAAATAGAGTATTAGCACGGAAACAGGCACAGGCTATACCAGGGGCGTGCTCATCATCTGGAAATTTGATTTGCATGATCTCGTGCATGATCAAACTGGAACTCGTGCCAAAAAAGCTAGAATCATCTTGGAGGTGTACTTGAGCAAAGAACACAATTTCTTGTAAAATTGAAGTTGAATTCATTAAGGTAAGTTGGTTCTTCTTCTTTTGGATAAAGTATGAGTTGAGTTTGCTGTGAATTGTGGTTTTGGGGATTAAGAAATGAGTTAAAGGTTAAGTTAATGTTAATTAGTTTGGTTTGAATGAAAGTAGCTTATATTAATGGTTTTGTATGGCCAAAATGAGCTTAGAATGTGAGGAAGAAGTTTTTGGTGGTTGGAAAGTTTCTTAGAAACTTAAAGGAATTAGTTAAAGGCTTTATGTGATGATTTTAATGATGAAATCAGTTAAGAAACCGAGTAATTAACAGTCTTTACATGTTTAATTCCGTATAGGAGCAACTATACGAGCCTTGAATCGAAGTTGAGCCCGACACTGAATTTGCACGTTTATCGAGGCAGGAGTTCTTACACTTACATTTTTCATCAGTATGATTAATTCATACTTGTTATGATGGAAATGAATTTAAAATGATAGCAAAACTGTGTGTAGAGGACTTGTTGATAAAAATGCTAAGTGAGTTAAGGGTGATGATCTTATGATCATATTATGATTGTTATGTGCTTATGATTTGTGTCTTTGTGGCTTATGATCTGTATGCTTTGTTCATGTATGCCTTGAATTATTTATTATGTTATATGTTTTTGAACCTAAAACTTTGTAAAAGGCATGAATTGATGTAATGAGCTTTGTGCATATACGATGATAAATTCTATGTGAATGCTATGTGCTTTGTTATGTGCCTACTATGTGGTAAATTCTATGTGCCATTAATATGATTATGAATGTTTCATATACATTCATATGTTGCATAACATCTGTATGACACGAGCTATGTGCATTATGGACGTGTTGTGTGCTGTCCTTACGAGCTATATGCTCATTTTCATAGGTTGTGTGCCATCCTCTACTATGTGCTATATAGGATTGCTCTACTGTGTGATATAGAGGAAAAAGAAGTAATCCCAGGTCATTCGTACTGTGTGATTGCATTGACATTATATATTCATTGTATATAAAACATCCTAAACTAACTATCGTATTAATTACGTATAATTTAAAACTTTTCTTTTATCTCTTATAATTACCATTCTCGTTACTTTTTATTTAACTTTAAGTTACGTTAAGTAACTTCATATCAATAGGTCGGATATTCCAATTCTTATTATTCCGTTACATTTCCAGAATACCGATCGTATCAGTTAACACATCCATGGATTAAGCTTTGTGTTACGCTAATATGCCCTTTATTCTTTAATTAGCAAGTCCATACTTTATGTCGAACTGCTATATAACGGCTATAATATGGATATCCCAAAACCTATTGCAATCAACCTACAAATCAATTTCACACATGTATAACGCACATACATGTCTTCATATCTTTCAACATGAAACTCAATCTTTAGATCTTTAAAAAGATATCTATCAGTAAAGCAATCTCAGATACATATAACACTATAAAAACATATTGTAACTTCACACTGCAGATAACATCATAGTTATCCTCTATAAATTTCAACATACACTAAACAAACCATAAACATTATATCAACATCACAACGTATGAAAATGTATGCATAGATCCTAATGGCATTAGCTGAAGAGAGAGAAGTAGATCAGGTAGCAGCTGTCCAACCTGTAGAAAAGTAAACTTTGACTCTGCTAATCAAAATGTCTACTTCTGCTAAACTCTGTACCTTAAATAAAACATCGCAGTTGCGTGAGTTGTGGGCTAAGTGAGTAATCTTTAATTCATTTTATAATACCTCGTAAACAATCATATATACACAAACTAAACTTTATAATCAATTTCATTTCGTAAAATACGAATATAGTATATCAAATAATCTTATTACATAAATACGTATTCTCCATCTTTCTCATCATCTTTTTTTATTTCCTTTTTCATTTATATCATCTTTCCTTTAAATAGTTCTTTTAACTCGTTTCGATTTTGATTCGTATTGATTTCGATAACTCGAATCAATTTTCCAACTTGAATCCACCTTCCTCCTGATCAATTCTCCCTTTTCCCAAGCTTTTCTTGGTTCCTTCTTTCTCTGGAAAGTTTTAAGGTGATTTGAAAGTTCAGAAGTATTCGGGAAGAATTGAGACTTATATAGGAAAACCCGAAACATAAACCGTACCAACGATCACATTATGGTCATCCACAACTTCTCCCCGAGAAATAGCATAAACTCTGGCTTGTGGGGCTACTGGGGCTGTTGTCTGGTTAGTTCTAGGGCCTTTAGCATGTGATTGCGATCCTGCTCTTCTGGACTGAGCACCTCTTCCTCTGTTCCCACTAACTCAGGTTCTGTTATCCCCCACACTACTCTGAGGACGCTGAGCATTAGATTCATCAAATCTCTTCTGATAGCAGTGTTGCTCCCGGTGCCCTAGTTTCATGCAGTAGTAGCAGATAATACCAGCTCTACTACCCCTGCGGCTATCAAAACCCCTTCTCTCTCTGGCCCGAGGAAAAGATCTTCCTGCAGAGCTTGATCCTCTGCCACTCTGCTTCTTGAATCCCTTAATCACACCAGATCCCTGAGTACTGGCACTTTTTGTCCCGCCAGACGTTCCTTTTTGTTTTGCTTTCTTGGATTTTGGTGGTTGGGTTAAACCGGTCAGACCCATCTCAAATCGGTCTCTCTTGGCTTTGTCAGTGGCAAGCTATTCTGGTGTATAACGAGATAAACGAGTGAACTTCACCTCATAGTCAGCCACTGAAAGATCTCCCTGCTCTAACCTCATAAACTCGGCCTTTTCTCTCTTCTATATATCGATGGGGTGTATTTCTCAGCAAAAACCTTTTGAAATTGCTCCTATATCATCAGTAGAGGCTTGACCAAGCTCCTGGGAATCATCTTCGACCAATTTATTGCTTCACCCTCTAGTAAAGATGTAGCATAATGAAATTTCTACACAGAAGTGCATTGCATTCTCCTCAGAACTCGTTCGGTGTCCCTCATCCAGTCCTCAACTACGGAAGGATCAGTTGTGCTCGCGAAAGGCTTCCCTTCCAACTTTCTGATTTGCTTAAAATTCTTATCAATGTACACCCTCTGAGCTCGAGGTATTTGTTCCCTCACTGTCGCTCCTATGAGATATAGGAGTTGTTAGATATTTGGAGGTTGATTTGGTGCTTGTGAATGAGGATCAGAAGGCTCATGCTCACTAGCTTGAGGAGCATTCATGTTTCCTTGCACCGACTCAACTGAATCAGCAGCAGAGTCATGTGCACTTTCTCCCTGTCCTTCTTCCATTTCTAAATCAAATTTTAAAAATAGAAATCTGAAAAAAAAACTAAAACTCCCTTAGATTCATGAAGGATAATGTACATTTTCCAAAATTCAGCATGCATGCCAGTGAAATAACATTTTGAAAATCAATTTGTAAAACCATAACTTCAGGAACCGAGGCTTTTGAAAAACCTGGGCTTTGATACCAAAATTTGTGACACCCAAAATTTAACTATGACCTAATGTTATAATTATAATTTCTTTTAAGGTGACAATTAAATCTTAGACATCATGAGTTTAATAGATAGTTTTCAAATTCTAAATACAACCATTCACACATTCATTTGATTAAAACTTACATTCATCCTTCATTACTAAAATTTGTTTGCAAAAATTTTTACAAACTTGTTAAGGGTTATATAGGAAAAGAAACTAGGCTAATCCCATTTCAAACATAACCCTTCCATAACGTAAGATATCAAATACATTTTCTAAACATATGCAAAAATAGGAGAGAGAAAAATCCAGTGCTCCGCCCACCTTAGCTTTAAGTAAGCAACCCGAAAACTGAGTCGGAATTCGTCCAAAAACTATGTACTCTCTGATTCCACACGTCACCTCAGGTCTCTGCCCACACAGCAGGCGTAAAATGCAATGACTCACGAGACCCAGTAAATAACACATACCAAATGGATACCCATCACACATTCATTCACAAATATCAAATTAAATCAAAATTAACAACCTATCACAATAATTACCAAACCCAATTAAATCATCAAATCTCAATTGTATCTATTCAACCATTTATACACGATTAATTTAGAAATAAGCCGACAAAAATAGTCAATTCTGGCCCGGCTGACCTACTACACGATCATCACTAAGCTACAACGTTTGGACTGTGTAGTTCAGTTTTGGTCCGTGTAGCAGGCCAGTGTTGGTACACGGACTCGAGCTCAGTACACGGGTTGGTTCGTGTACTTTCCTTCTTGTTCGTGTAGCTCACCAGTGCAGGTACACAGACATTTGAGCCTACACGATCTGGTCTGTGTACTTCTCTTCCTGTCCATGTAGCCCTTCAGCATTTAATACACAACCTTTCAACACAATTGACAAATGA
>CANYCX011903937.1:0-15533 GCA_948193385.1 Breynia disticha f. nivosa | reverse complement strand
AAATTTAAAATATGACATATGCATCTAATATGAAAAAAAGTTCCACCAAAATAAGGTTGACACGAATTTTTTAATTCATTAATAGACGCGGTATTAGCACTTGCATTATCAAAGGAAATAGAAAATACCCTATTAACTAATCTATATTCTTCTAAAATATTATTAATTATTAAAGCAATATTAGATGCGATATGAGGATCATTAAAACTCCTAAAGGCTAAAACTTGTTTTTGCATAATAAAATTTTCATCAATATAATGACAAGTTAAACCCATATACGAATGATTACCAAAATTATCACTCCAAATATCACTACAAATAGAAACATGTATAACATTATTTTGAAAATAATTAATAAATTCTTTTTTTTGTGACTTATATAATTTTAACACACTTTTTTTAGCTTGATATCTTGAAAATGGTTTAAAAGCGGGTTGAGCACATTTTTGCATCCATTTTTTAAATCCTATTTTTTGCGAAAAATTAAAAGACAAGTGATCAACACTAATAAATTCACCAAAACCACTTAATGAAGATTCATTATCATAACGAAATAAAGAAGGTTCTTTCGAAAAATGAATTCTAAAAATATTGGAAGAAGGAGCTCGAGTGGATTTAATTTCTTCTCCCCCTTCGTTTTCAGTTTCTTGGGTGGGAGAAAAATTTTGCTCGAAATCGCTGCCCTCGAAGATATTTTCGTTTTGCTCGTTCGACATTTTCAAAAAAAAATATACGAAAAAAATATACGAAATAAGCGTATCGGAGATTGTGGATATTTTGAGAAATTTTTATAGCAAATATGACAAGAGAGAGTAAGAGAGAAAGATAAATTATGGTTGAAGTTATGAGGGTATTTATAAATTTTTTAAAATTAAAAAAAAAAAAAAGGATATAGTCGTTGGACCCGGCAGGTCCAACGGTCGACTCGCCGGGTCCAACGGTTGGACCCGACGGGTTAACGGTCGGTTAACCCGCCGGGTCACGGTTCACCCTGTGGCTGAACCGTAACCGGCCCGCCCGGCCCTAGGGTTGGCCCGGTTCCGGGCCGGGCCGATTCACGGACCCGGCGGGTCTGGACGGGCCTGTTCCGGGCCAGCCCGCCGGGTCCGATTCAAAACTTCCACCTCTACCCCACACCACATCAAGGTGACACACTCTCCATATTAACCAACCAAATTCAGATTTCTTAATGGAAAGTTTTAGAATGAGAATTCTAAAACCGCTCTCTCGGTGGTTCGATTCTGGTGTAGGATCGGGTGTGAAACATTACCCGTATCCTGACGCGTCTACTCCTGTGGATACGAGCGTATCCTCAACGAGGTATCGTATTCTTCCGCTGTGCATTAAACGGAATTCCAGGTGTGTGTTTTCTGTTCATTTTATTTACGTGTTAATTAATTATTTGTTAATTAATTGATTTATATATACATGTTATATATCGCGTTTTTCTTTCAAATATTTTAAAGAGATAATATAAAAATATTAAGACTCTCTAAAATTATTAATTTTAGTAATTAATATAAAATAAATAAATTAATTTAAATTATATAATATTTATATTTTAATTAATTTTATAATTATTTAATTCAATTTGATAATTATTTTAGTGCATGAATTTGATTGAGAGTTTGAAAGAACCTTTATTTTGAGGATATTGAAAAATTAAAATAAAAATAAAAATATAGTGGTCTTCAAAACTATTAATTACAATTTTCTAAAAAAAATATTACTTATAATAATTAATATAAAGTAAATTAATTAATTAAACTAATTTAAAATTCAAACATTTGAAAAAAAATTGGAATATTTATTTTCTTGTGGTTAAATATTGTCATTCAACTTTAATATCTGAGAGAGTATAATTCTTGGAATTGTGACAAAACTAAATTATATCCCCTTAGATTTAATAAACTCGAACACATAATAAATATTTATCAAACATAAATTCAATTACTTTCTAATAAATATGTATTTATATAAATATACTAAATAGGTAGCAAAGCCGAAAAAAGTTTAAGACTCTTCAAAACTATTAATTGCTGCAACTAATAAAAAATAAACAACATAATTAAAATAATTTATAATTAAATTAATTATTTTGTTGTATCATTTTAATTGAGAGCTTAAAAAATATTTATTTTAAAGAGATTAAACAGTTAAAACAAAAATTTAAACTAAACAGACAATGAATTTTCAATACAAAAATTATTAATAATGTTTAAATTTATTAATTATAGCTATTAGTATAAAATAAATTATTAAAACAATTATTTTAGTGTATAGCTTTAATTGAAAGTTTAAAAGAATATTTATTTTGTGGAGATTGAAGGATTAAAATAAAAATATAAACTAAATAGATTGTAAAGAGAAAATACAAAAACAATTGAGAGCCTTTAAAACTATTAATTGAAGGCAAGTGACAAAATTAAATTGATTCTCTATGAATTTAATAAATTCAAACATATAATATATCAATCAAGTCTATATACAAATATGTACTTATAAATTCATATCCATTGCAAGACAACACTAATATTATTTTAAGAATTTTAAAACTATTAATTATGATAAATAATAAAACTTAAATTAATTAATTAAAATAATTTAAAATTAAATTAATTTTATAATTATTTTATTACATAATTTTAATTGAGAGATTAAAAAATCATTCATTTTGAGGATATTGAAAAGTTAAAATAAATTTTAAGCTAAATAGATAGTAAAAATACAACACAAAAATTATTAATAGTGTTTAAAATTATTATTTACAATAATAAAAATTAAAATCAATAATTTATTTTAAACAAAACGAGGCTCAAATGAAATAGAAAGTAAAATCAATCTCATGACCGTATTGTGATTCAATACAACTTCGATGACTATAACAATACGAGGGACCAGAAGAACGAGCACACGTGATCAGATAACACGTAGCAAACATGAGATCATATCTCCTCATCACTGTATTTCCAAATATTTTATATTTTTTTTGTTCTTTAGCTAATACTCATAGTCATAAGTCACAGCCCATCACCGGAGTTTTCTGGAATCCATTTCAAATCCTTTCTCTTGCTCAGTGTTATCTCAATGGCTTCTGCTTCGTGTTTGCTTTCAGTTCCAGTTGAAGCATCAGCTCAGCCAAAAACATCAATTCTTAACTCATCAGTTTCATCTTCGGGGTTTACTTCTTGTTCTCTCCCTTGCAAGGCTCGTAAAATCTCTATGCATCCCATACTTCGCGGAATTAAACACAAAGGTCGATTTTTTTTTTACCGTTTTTGTTATTTTATGCATATTTTGCATGGCATTCTTTATTTTCTTAATTGCATCGGAAAAACTGAGAAAGGTATGAGTTTAAGGAAACATTTTGTTGTCTTTACTCGGAGTAGTTTGATTTTGGAATTGATGTTATTTATGTTTGATTGTTGGGTTGTTTGTTTAGTTAAGTCGAAACCGCAAGAATCCGAAGCAAGTTTAGGAGTGGATGCCCTTACTGAATTCAAACATTTGCTCTTACCTATCACTGACACTAATCCTTATCTTTCTGAAGGAACTAGAGAGGTTAGATTATTTAAATTTCTTGATTTCTGTTCTTTTGGCTTATTTGTTGATGAATTGTGTTTGAAGATGTTATTTAGGTTTGTATTAATTGATGAATTGTGCTTTGCTGGAGTCAATTAATCTGATTGCTGTTTATTACAATTGTGTCCGAGCAGTTTGTTTAGCTAATGCGCTCTTAAGATTCATTTTATGTTTAGCTAAATCGTTTGTGTAGGAATTACATGAATTCTAATTCATTAGTGCAGTAGTTCAGTTCCGATTAGGGCTATCAATTCATGTTAGCTGTATTGTAACTGTGTCGTGCTAAAATATTACTTGTGTTGTAAATGTGTATAAACAAATTGTGCTATGGTGTCAGAAATTTACAGCCCTATTTTCGATTTTGTTGCACCGCAGGCTGTTGCTACTGCGGCTGCATTGGCGAAGAAATATGGAGCTGATATAACAGTTGTTGGTGAGCTCAATAGCTTATTTTAACAATTATTTGATTGTAGTAACACGTTGGTATCTAAATTCTAGAGCCGTCTTTTTTGTTTTTACAGACTCTTTATAACCAATGGAATGTAAACCTTTACATTCTTTGCAGTGATTGATGAGAGGCAGAAAGAATCGTTGCCGGAGCTTGAAACCCAAATGTCTAGTATTCGCTGGCATCTATCTGAAGGTTTGTCATACTTAGCTTTGGCCAAATTGGCTAGTCTCAGTTCTGTTTATCAGTTAAGTGCATCTCATATAGCTCTGAACAATTTTCGGAGGCATTTATGTAATGATCATACTAGTTACCGACATCTCACTATTAAGGTTGTTTCAAATTAAACAATGCACTCGCTCAACTAATTAATGAACAAAACATCTGCTTTTTCAGGGCAGAGTTAGAACATGCACCGACTTGTATTGATGATAGAAACATAAATTTTTTTTCGCAGCAACATGAGCATAAAATATAGAAATTTAGACCTGAAAATGAAAGATTTTTCATCCAGTAATTTGTGGTTATTTAAGTTTTTGAGAAACTGTTCCGTGTTTGGTGATAATCCGACATTGGCATGTTTTCGTTTGTTAACCTGCAATGTTACACCGTGACAGGCGGATTTCAAGAATTCAAGTTGCTAGAGAAACTCGGCGAGGGCACGAAAACCACTGCGATCATCGGAGAGGTTGCTGATGACCTGAACTTGGATTTGGTGGTTTTGAGTATGGATGCAATTCATTCCAAGCATGTAGATGCCAATCTCCTTGCGGAGTTTATTCCCTGCCCTGTCTTGCTTTTGCCATTGTGAAGTCCGGCTTTCCAATAGGAATATATAACTGAATCATGTGTAGAGTGTGGCGAGTTTTTTTCTAGGGTCTGTTCTTGGTGTCAGGTCGTTAGAGGCATTTGATTCTCTAACCGGACTTTCATAGCTACTACAAACCGAGCAAAACGGATCTGAACTGAAATTCCGAAATTCATGACATTATGCTTCTGTCATGGAAATTGGAAATGTTCAATTTATGGAGAAATTTGAATGATATCCTTTTGTGTAACTACAAAATACATATCTAAGGCTCTGTTTGATATTGTGGTGACAAAACAACTTCTTGTTTGTTACAGAGTTATCGTCTATCACCACGACTTTTCGAGTATAAACAGACAAATAAAACTCTGTTTCGTTGGCAAACGAATATGATAGTGTATAAACTAAAGTGTGCGACTTTGGAGTCTCTTCATCGTTGGGCTCGTAATGTTCCGACAGCTTTGGTGACCACTTCTCTGATCACAAACATGTGATACATCGCTGCTACTAATGATCCAGCAAGAGGACCAACCCAAAAAATCCACTGTCCACGCCAAGACACAAAAATGTCAGCAACCCTCTTGCGATTTCACTGATCTGATAAGATTAACAGAAGAGTTGAGAGCAGAGGTTGGATAATGAAAGTTTGGACGAACCTGAACATCCCAGACGCTCTGTTGGTTGTAAATTATAGCAGCACCTAAGCTTCTAGCCGGGTTGATGCTGGTACCTGTGATAGATATAGTGGCCAAATGTACCACAAACACAGCAAATCCAATAGGCAAGGGAGCCAAAATCTGAAAGACAGATCAATTTGTATGTTAGACTTGTATATTCTGCATGATAGTGACATTGAGATGAACACACATCTACAATCTTTTCGGGAGCGATTCATGATTCCCAGACTCAGCATACAATATCAAAACGTACTGGCGAAAATCGAAAGACCAACTTACAGGAACGTGCGAGTCTCGAGCTTTACGTTTAGGATCAGTGGCAGAAAAAACAGTCTAAACAAGGACGAAGGTACCAACTATCTCAGCTCGTAAAGCAGCGCCCTTCGAGTGACCTGGTGCAATCGTGTTGGCACCTCCACCTAGCATGTCGTAGTTTCTCTTTATCGCCTTCACTATACCTGCGCCACATATTGCTCCCAAGCATTGCGAAACTACGCACGACAATGCTCGGGGAAACGACAATTTTCTCGCCACAAATAACCCAAATGTCACAGCAGGATTGATGTGTCCACCTGCATTGTTTTCAAGTAATAACATAGAATTATAACTAGATTTTGATGCTCATTTCTTAGCTTAAACTTCAATGGATACTACACTATACCAGAGATTCCAGCAGTGCAATATACAAGGACGAAAATCATGCCACCAAAAGTCCATGAAACACCTAAAAAACCAATTCCATTGCTGTAATCTGACCCAGCAAGAGACTGTTCCTTGTAACCAATTACAGCGGCCAAGGAAACGTAAAGAAAGAGAAGAGTGGCTACAAATTCAGCAATGGAAGCTCTATAGAAAGACCAACGTTTAAGTTCTGAAATGTCAAACAATGGAGCTGGTGGAGGGTCGACGTAGTCTCTTTCATGGCAACCATGATGGCCATTGTGAATGTTGGAGTTTCCCTCTTCATCTCTTTCTTGCCTTTCCATTTTGCAGATTTTCTGGTCAGTTTTATGTTTTCTTTGATTCTGTAAAAGTGAAGCAGTGTTTATATGGAGATTAAAGTTGCATTCAGAGGATTAGCAGGGAAGGCCAAGTGGGCATATTGACCTTATAATGAGCTCAAATTTCTTTCCTCCTTTTTCTCCTTTGTGATGTTCATACAACCGAACATTTGTATGCATTCTCATCTGTCTTGGAGGTCTCTAGCAAGGCATCGGACCATACAAAAGTTAGAAAATGTTTTGTGCGAGATGACAAGTCGCAAGATTAGATGTCTAAACCGATTCGCTTACAAGCCGGTTTGAATAGTAAAATTGGATCGGATTAGTGATCAATTCATCAGTTCGATCGCCTAATTCGGACCGATTTATATAACATTGCGTATACTATTTTTGTTGCATTGTCGCTCCTTTTACCGTGTTTTTTCAGTTTTAGTTTAAATTTGTATATTTTTCGTGCTCTGTAAACAAATTTGGATCATTCTGTTTTGTTTTTCCTTGGAGTCATGTAATCTGTTCTTAATAATTTTATGAACTTTGCAGCTCTGATGTCCATATGTATAGGCTTGCGATCAACAATGGTATTTCTAAAAGTTGTTTTTCTTTATATTGGACACGTTTTCATTCTACTTTATACGATAACAAAATTATATGACTACGGTGAAAATAAAATTAAAT
Source organism: Breynia disticha f. nivosa (assembly GCA_948193385.1). Classification (NCBI taxonomy): domain Eukaryota; kingdom Viridiplantae; phylum Streptophyta; class Magnoliopsida; order Malpighiales; family Phyllanthaceae; genus Breynia; species Breynia disticha. The sequence goes on along the minus strand of CANYCX011903937.1, from coordinate 8,342 downwards.
TATATAACGCAAAGTTAATTTTTATAGACAGTTATAATAATAAATATTTAATTAATTAATTCATAATTATTTTTGGTAAAAACATTAGATAAGTGAATTTAACAAAAAGATTATTGCTTAGCTATCAATAAATATAATTAGAATTCTATCTGAAGTAATATAGTTGAGAATTAGTTAAACATAGAAGCTAAGTAGATTTTACATATCTCAATTCTATTCTAATTAGGAAAAGGATTTATACGAATATTAATAAGATTTTAAAAATTTAAACAAATCGAGATAAAAAGAAAAGTAGAGTCCAACTATAAAACACACAACAATCACAAAAGGATAAAACTACAGTGTACAAGAAGGGTAAAAAGGGAAAAGAAAATATACATTCGACGGAAGAAAACCTGAAAGCATCCAAGAATCCTATTCTACAGAGGAAACATTTCCCAACAAATATTTCTCAAACAAAAAAAAAAAATTATAAATTAAGAAAACGAGAGAGAAAGAGAGAGAGAACGACCAAGATATTACTCCGATCTCTTTTACCGATCATATAAAATCTCCGTCGTTAATCCAAACCCTTATTTCCTGATTAACATCTCTAAACCAAATTTTATTATTATTAGTATTAGTATTAGTATTGTTGTTATTATTATTTCCAGCATTAATCAAAAATCACTGAATCAATTCAGAATCACCAAGCCCTAGGAAGAAATTCTCCGTTTCTTCAATGTCTACAGTAACAAATACCTCTAACTCAGCCGCAACCACTCCACACTCACCGCCGCCGTACGCGGCGGAGCAAAACCACTCTCCCCGTCACTCCGAACAATCGCGGTGGAAAACAACTTCATCGCCGTGGACTCATATTGTTCGCGGAGAATTGGAGCCGATCACTGCTGCTCCATCATCTCCGCCGCCCGGACCGCCGTCTTCGGTGGTTTCTGCGGCTGCTGAACTTGTTATGTCGGGTTCGGGGTGGTCTGAGGAGGAGGGAGTGGAGAATGAGAATGGATATGTGGGGAAAAGGCCTGTTTGGAAAAAACCGGTTAACGGAGCTAGTGATTTGGGTCGGGTTATGGACGGGTCGTGGCCTGCTCTTGCTGAGTCGGCTCGGTCCTCAGCGAAATCGTCTTCTGATTCGTTGAAAGGATTGTCAGATGGATCCTCTTCACAGGTTTTGTTTGTTTAGTTTAATTTAGCGTTTTGATTGGTGATTTTATAATGTGGGTTTTATTTCAGGTTTTTGAATTGCGTTTAGTTTAGTAAATTGTGTTTTGATTGTAGTGTAGTTTAATGGATATTTGGGAATTGTTTAGACAGTTTATTTGTTGTGGAATGTGGAGTGAGGATATGTTTATGTCTTGTTTATTTTATTTTTATGTTTCGATTACTGATTTTTAATGTGGGATAATATTTTTAATTTTGGCTTAATAGCTTAAATTTAGTATTTTTTGGTATTGAAATTTGTTGTAATTTGGTTTTGATTGTAGTGTGTTACTGGAAATATGAGAATTTGTGAGAGAAATTTTTTTTGTCGTAGTGATAATACATTTAAGGGAAATGTGTTGCTTGATAAAATAAACTAGGAAATTGTTAATGGGTTGGTTATAACTGGGAAAGCTTTATGAAATGTGGTGTGTCAACAATTGAGGTTTTACAGGTTTATGAGTTGAGTATAATTTAGGTGGTTTAATGAATATTTGAGAATTTTTCAGACAATTTTTCGTTGTATAGTAATATTATGCTTATGGTAATGTGTTGCTTAACAAAATTGAGTAGACAGATGATATATGACTTGATTAAAAAGTGGGATGATTTTGTAGTGCTCTGATCGAGTGGCTGGTTACATGAACTATTTGCGGTTGCTTATGGATATATATATTTTTCTCTCTTTCCAATTGAGTTTTTATGTAATGTAGGGAGCTGGAACTGCATCCACACCTATGGAGAAGCAAATTGACAATAGTGCAAATTCTAATCCGACTCCAAACAATACAATATCAGCTCGGCAAAGACCAGTGAAGCGTAATGTTGCAAATACATTCGCCAATGGTAGTGCTTCTCAGCCATCAGGCTCTCAAGATCCTGGGGAAGTAGATTTAAATAGCTCTTCTTCTAGAAATCATGTTCAAAGAAGTTCACAACCCCGAGGAACTGCTGACCAACTTCAGCAGCGCAATTCTTTTAGGAACCGAAATGGTGGACCACATTCTCGTGGAGATGGCTCCTATGGGGGGAGGCGTGATCATGATCGTGGGAATCAAGATTGGAATCCTCAACGTAATTTTAATGGTAGAGATGCTCATATGCCAAATCAAAGATTTATGTCGAGGAATATTAGATACCCACATCCTCAAACTCAGCCAATATCCTCCCAGTACTTTCCACTCCAGCCAGTGCGATCTTTTGGTCCTCCCGTTTTCTATCCAGGTTAGCTGTATCTGTCAACGTTCAAACATTGGGATTTGTTGTCCTTCTCTTACATTTTTTATATCTTCTCAGAATTTGGACGTCCTATGTATCCCTTTCCTGCCATGGCAGACACGATGGGTGGTGGGCCATATTCTTCATTACAATATCCTCCTTATTACCCTCCTCAAGACTTAGACCTGCGTAGTCAAATATTGTCTCAGATAAATTATTACTTCAGGTATTTCCTTTTGTCAACTGTCTATATAAATACTCATGTTTGCATGGCCTTGCGATATGTCGTATATCCAGTTTATTCAGAAGTTAATTCCTTGTTTATTTACATATTTAAATGTTGCAGTGTCCAAAATTTAGTCAAAGATACGTTCCTGCGGCAGAACATGGATGACCAGGGTTGGGTGCCGATTAAATTGATTGCAGGCTTTAAGAAAGTGAGTTACTTGGGAAATCTGCATGTTTCTTTTGCTTAGTTTCTGTCCCATTGTATTTATTATGAAACAATGTCCTTGTTGCTATGAATATTCAACCTTATTGTCTTTGTATATTTTTTCTCTTATTGTTTTTAATTGCAATTTAACTTTAACACACCAGGCATTTATAGCATGTTGATGCATGCATAAAAATTGTGTAATTTAGCGCCATTTGTCTGTTTGTTTCTTATATTTGTATGACTCTTTACCTTTGGATTTTTTTTTATTCTTTGGATTGATGTCTAATGAAAGCTAAGTCATTCAAGTATTTTATTTTGTTTTCATTTTCTTGTCATCTAGAATGTGGGTAGTTCCTCTGTCATTTTTATATTAACCTTGTTTTTTCAATGCATTTGATGAGTTCTATAGTCTTTTGTTGCATTAATTACTGTGCAACCAGATCTTGTACATTTATAGATGTTCTACTGTTGCATGATATCAGATACAATTGCAAATTTATGTGTGTTGAGCCATGCGATTGCATGAGAGTGCATTTATATGAGCATGTGAGTGCATACTGCTGTGGCATGTAACTTTCTTTCGTGACACACTTGCACATGACGTTCATTAAATAAGTAATGGATGTGCAGATAATGTTTCTAATCATATTTTTACTGAGTTCTAGTCATCTTTCAGAAACATAACAATGTACTTCTTCCTGAAGGTTTATTTTTTGTATTTTGAACTGTTTGGTGATTGGTCAATGAAGTTCCTTTTTTTCCTGAACTGGTTCTTATGTATGTTAATTTTCGTTCTTATAGTTACTTCCATGCTTATGTATTTGTTGTAGATTTTGGATAAGTTGGTGGTTATCGAATTTTGATCATTTTCTTATGGCATATTATAAATGCAGCTACAGAATTTAATGTAATATTACATCCATTTTTACTTATTGGTGTGATCATTTCTACATTTTACTAGTAAATGCTGTTTCACACGACTTATATGTTTGTCATGATTAAGGCAGTATTCTGAAGAAATAACTTCAGCAAAATTCTTTTGACTAGCTTTGATTAAAAATGTGTGTTTTCTGTTTTATTGCTGTGTTGTTATTAAATTTTAATTTTAAAAGGACTTGGTGATGATTCTGTTTTTAGCTGTGGCTTTTCTCTTCTAATTGTGTTTAGATTATCAAACTCCATAGATTGTGATGCAAAGATGTCTTCTTGTTTGCTTGTGGCCAGGTTTCTCAGTTGACTGATAACATTCAACTTATTTTGGATGTCGTAAGAACCTCTGCTAATGTGGAAGTCCAGGTATTTCCTTCCTCTTTTGTTTTGATGTTCTATGGGCCATGCTTCATCCTGTCTTTACGATTTCTTAATCTTGATTTTTTCCATTGAAATTAGGATGACAAAGTGAGGAGACGAGATGATTGGATGAGATGGGTAATGCCGCCTTCTGTTCAGTTTCCGAGTGTTTCAGCTCCTCAATCTCCTGGGAATTCTGGCTCGGAAATGTTAGCAGCAAGCGTTCAGAACATTTCATTGGATGAGAGGAATTCTGGCAGCAGTGTTGGAAGAAGGTATGCCGATGTGAATTCTGAGGCATTTTTAAGCAGATCAACATCTGGCGATTCGATTGGCCAATCGTCTGTGTCCCGGAGCGAAGAGATTGGCCATGCGAGTAAGTAGAATGTGCCACAGCACATTTTACCTGCAAAACTTTTGAGGGAAGTGAGGTGAACAGGAGTTAGATTCCAATGGTTAGAATATTTAGACAAAAAAGAAAAAAAAAGCAAAAATTTAAAAAAACAAAAAAAACAAAAAAACAGAAAAAAACACAAAAGAATTTCTTTAACCTAGAGCTCGTTACATAACTTTGTTGGGAATGGTGTTTTTCAGGGGAATTTTGATTTTTTTATTTCTCGAAATTGCTCATAAGCAGTTTTTTTTTTTGAGAATCTCTGGGGTCAGTTCTCCTCCAGTTTCAGGAGGAAAACATAGTTTTGTGAGAAGGGAACAACATTGTGCGTCTGCACTGCATGTTCTTGAGGGAAGGTTGGCTTTTGAGGAATGCTACAGCTCGTGCTTCGACTATTATTTGCTCTTTTTTTTTTGTTTTTTTTTCTCTGGGGATAGCTTCTCATTTGCTACAATTTTTAGGCCAAATTGCATTTATATGTATGCCCTTCTCTTCTTCAGTGGTTTGAAGATCTGTCCACATTAAAAAAATGTCCCCTGGGAGACACCATTTTTTATTGCAGGACTTACTAAATTAGGACTTCTGATGATGCTCGTCATTTTTTATTTGTTCCCTAATTGTTTTTGGAACTTACTATTATTTAATTGCTCTCCTGACTGGCTTAATAAAATGCTAGATTATTAGATTTGGTGACAACACTTTTGAAGGTTTACTTTCTCATGATCTGTGGTTTATGTAGTTCATTTGTCTAGTTTTTGGTTTAATCTAGGTTTACGTCATCCTACACAATCAAAGGTGGCGAGGTAGGTAATCAGCTCTGCTTTCCGTGTCTACTCTTATAATTTCTTGTCTATTTACATCCTTAAAATTTTGAATTCATCACTTAACGCGGCCTCACCGAGGACGTACCCTCTTTACTAAATTGGGGTTTCGTATTGGTCAAAGTAGGTATGTCATATTGCTAATTATGGAATCGTTGCTTTAGTTTCAGTTGTGTGTTGAGGAAATAGTCGTAGTTTAATGAAGTGGCGGGCGGCTATCATATCTCATAGCAAAATAACTAATGAGTGTAGTTTCCAAATAAGGTGACCACAGTGTTCTCCCCTTAAAGCTTTTAGCATAGCTATTTATTTCATTTCTACCTTTGTTGTATGCCTTAATATATATCCTTATAGGCCAATTTCCTTCTTTGAGAACAAACCATTCTAGCAAGTTCCTATGAACATTAGTAGCTACCTTGTATTTGTTTGGTATTTGCCGGAAGTAGTCCAGACTTATTGAAATGCATTACAAAAGGAGTTACTTTGACCCAACGGTTAAAGGCCATACGCTGTAATAGAAATTTATTGTTAATAACCACTTGTGTATAAAAAGTCTGTTTTGGGAAACGACCAAAAACAAAGTTAAGTGTCAGAAAAAGAACACTTAAAAAACCACTCAAATTTCCAAGGTTATATTGCATAAGCTGTCCTGTTTCCACCATCGAATCATGCTTGTCATGGACAAGAAAATAGAGGACTGAACACTTTTGATAGGTCTTATCATGACAAACTCTAATGGATGAGGACAAGGTGCCCTCTGCTTGCACCAATTGCCATTTCTTTGGTTCCTTTACTTTCGTCATTTCGGTGTTAATTTCTGATACGATAATAAAACTCGTAAATATATGTTTATGATACAATATAAATGATATAAATTTAATTTCTATCATATTTATCGCATATAATGCTTTTTTATCAATAAATGGATGGTAGAATTGAAAAAAGATAGTCATATGCAGCATTGAAGTAAGGAGGATGATGGTGGGTGTAGGTGTCAGGACAGGGTAGTTTGAGGGAGTACTTAGCTATGGAAATGACGTAAATACAGTGAAGAAGGAAGTGGAGGATGAATGGGGGCCTCCACAAATATGAGAGAATACTGTGTTGTTGCAGTCCCAGACATTTCTCAATTCTGACTCCAATCCCCTCCATCTCTTTTCTTCTCCAATCTACTCTCTTTTTCTATTAAAAAACATTATTAACTTTTGATCCTCTCATAGCTATACTCTCTCTCCTCTTTTGCCTGACTTTTTCTTTATAATATTCCCTTAATTAGGGGAGTTTTATAGTGAGGATCAATAAAGCAAGAAAGATCAACTATTAGATTCTGTAAAAATAAATCTGAACTTTTTATTTTTTCAGTAAAAACAGTTTTAATTTTACGTAATCTGTGCAGTTTTAATTAAACGAAGAAGGGGACTCAATGAGTCATCTCTCTCAAAGGCCTCATTAAAATTTACCCTTAATTAGGGTTGTAAAAAACTGAATTGGAGTTTCAACTGTCGGTTCTAATCTTTTCGGTTCATAATTTGCGGTTTTGTCCATTTTTTATTGGAAAAACGAATTGAAGCTGAAACCACCAGTTTTTACCGACCAATTTTAGCATCGGCATTGAACTGTTAGAATTGTCTATTTTACGGTCCGTTTCCAGTTTCATCAACCTTGAAATCGTAAACCGTTGATTCTGAACCCTTTTACACCTCTGCCCTTCATAACCTATATTGCTTCCTTTCTCATTTATACAAATAATTGATACATAATTTTTTTCATAAATAAGTGAAAATAGGTGAGTCTATGAAAAGGCACAATTGAAAAACATTAGTATAAAAAAATACACAATAAAAAAACATAAAAGAGCGGTTTCACATGAGAAGATATGACAAGAAAACGGTATCTCCCTTCCCGCTATCTCCCCACTTGTAACTCATATATAAATCACTTAATTCATAACCATTTTTACTGTCGACAAAACTAATTGCTATAATAAACAGTCATTGAATTATTTATTTTTGCATTTATTTCTCACTCATTTTATTTTATTGGAACTAATTGAACTCCAAACTTCATTAAATCCTGAAAAAAAATAAATAAATTGGAAGTTAAGAGAGTTGAAAACGTGAGCAGTAAGGCAGGAATAGAGAAGAGTAGGCAGGTGGAAGGCACACTTGCAGAGAGAAAAGAGAGATGCAAGAATGAATGGAGGAGAGGAGAGGAGAGTTACCCCATTCAGGCCCTACAACACCCCACCAAACTAGACGTGAGACTTCAGATGGGACTTTTCTTCTTTAAGCAAAGCAATTCAGAGGTTCTTCGCAGTAATTATTTATGCAGTAATATTACTGTTACCCCTCGTCCTACCCCTTCTGTTCTTGGTTTATCAAATATGGTTTCAAATATTCTGTTTCTCCCAAGGAGATGAAAGAGGGTATTGTTTCGTCGTTTCTTGTCGTATTTATTTTTATAATTTTTTATTTTGTATTTTTAATATCGTATCTTGTCGTATCTGTCCTTTTAATAATAATTTTAGTTATATTATTTTTAACTCGTTTATTTTTGTGCTTATTAGAAAAATCTTCGCTTCAAATTTCCCATATATTATGACCTTTTGTAAAAACAAAACCGAAATCACATTGCGCCGGAATGTACTCGTTCATCGTCGGATTTTAGTTCCTAATAATAATGAACCCTGAATCTATGATTCACTTTTTTTGTTGAAAAACCAAACTGAAATCAGTACCAAATTGTCAAAACCGGCCAGTTCACATTTCGATTCTAATTTCATATTGTTGTTGCCCAAATCCAGCAACAATTCTTCACGTCTCGCAAAACACACGTGTAATCCTGCAAAAAGAACAAAATCAGAGAACGGGACTCTCTTCCCCGTTTTAACTCCGACGCTCAAGTTAGATTTCCGTAGAGTTTTGTTAATGTTTGCAAGTAGTAAAATGTACTTGAGTTTGGAGTTGGTGTCTCCTATTTATAA
>CANYCX011903475.1:0-29056 GCA_948193385.1 Breynia disticha f. nivosa | reverse complement strand
CTCCTTCTCAAGGTCTTTAAGATGCCTGGATGGCCTTCTATCCAAAGCCTCTTGAATACCTTTAAGCCTATTTTGAAGGGCCTTCTTCTTTTTAGCTATATGACCGAACACCTCCATGTTCCATTTTGTAGCAGCTTCCTGAAAATGACTAATTGAGTCTATAAAGTCCACTCCCTTCTTCCAACTATTCTCCACAACATTTTTAAAGCTTGGGTGAGTCACCCATGGCATAAGAAATTGGAATTGACGTTGATTATCACTAGCAGAACTCTGTTTCATACGTAGTAGCAGAGGTCTATGATCGGAATACATTCGAGGAAGGTGTAAAACGGAGCTCATTTCATTCCTAGCAAGCCAATCAGTGTTTAAGAAAATTCTGTCAATTCGTTGCATCAAGTCCCCTTTATACCAGGTGAATAATGGACCTTGGAACCCAATATCCACCAAATTGCTCTGGGAGAACCAATTAAAAAAGTCCTGACAAGGTGCCTCTCCAGAAGCAGCTCCTCCCCTTCTATCTTTATCATATAGCCTTGCATTGAAGTCCCCTGCAACCGCCCACGGAGCATTACCAACAGAGTGCTGGATGTTCCTTAATAACTCCCAAAGATGTTTACGTATGCCAGGTCTCGGGCAAGCATAAACCACCGTCATAAAGCAATATTGTTGAGGATGAGACCAATATTTGAAATGTATGAATTGGGGATTGCAATCTATTATCTCCACAGACCCAACTGTCTTCCATAATAACCAGATACCTGGTTACTGATCGCGCATGTATTGATTGAAAACTCTGGTTATGACGACTTCTTGTTGAAAATTGAGAGATTTGATAACCTCCTCAGCTTTGGGCCCGCTTATTTTTGGTTCCAGTAGCGCGACTATATCTGGTTACTGATCGCGCATGTATTGATTGAAAACTCTCTTGAATCTATCACTGCCCGCACCTCTACAATTCCACACAAAAATATTATTCGACCTCATTGGTATATATAAATAATAAAACCTGTGACAAAGCGTAGAGAAATGAGGTTCCTCATGGATTGGCTTTGTCCTCCATTAGGGCATCACCCATGATATCTTCACTAACATCGGTTGGTGTGGAGTTTCCTACTAAGGCTTCTGCTAGATCCTTAGCAAGGGCCTTGCACACTTATTTTTTTATGGTTATAAGTTTGGGGATAAGTGTTTCTGGTTGGGGTGGTGAGTGGGTTGGTGCTATGATGTGGGGCAGTGGGTATTTTGAAGTGGTGTTGTGGGCTAGATGTATATGTGGATTTGGGTAAAGTGACTTGGATAGTTCGTGGGTTTAGTTTAGGAATCAGGCTTTCTTTTGGGGTTCAGTTAATAGAGGGTTGGGTGAGTAATAAATTCTTGGTTTCAATACGGGATTCCACCTCCATGGTATTTTTTAGGCTTGTGGGATTATGAAACATCAGCTCTGCTTTAATTTTTTCTTTGATCCCATTGAAAAATATAGCTGTTAGTGTTCCTTCCTTCTTGTTTCACTGCAAAGAACTAGTGCAACATCGACCCTTCCATCAAACCTTTAATGTACATCACTTTCCCTTTCAACTTCAATGTCCTAGGTTCATATAAACCCACCATAGAATTCAGAGATGACTCCACTGTTTGGTACTCCTCTTCCTCCACTTCATCTCCATCACTTATCAAAAGAATATGTAATTCTCTATTCTTGCATTGATGGCGCACGTGCTTCTTTTCATTGCACCAGTAACAGAGTCCTTTTTCTCTCTACAATTATGCCTCAACATCTATAAGACGTTTAAACTTGTTAGAATTTTGATTAGTGGTATTTTTTTATGGTTAGAAGTTTGGGGATAAGTGTTTCTAATTAGGGCGGTGAGTGGGTTGGTGTTATGATGTGGGCCGGTCGGTATGTTGGAGTGGTGATGTGGGCCGGATGTATTTGTGGATTTGGATAAAGTGACTTGGATAGTTTGTGGGTCTAGTTTGGGAATTGGGTTTTCTTTTGGGGTTCGGTTAACAGAGGGTTAGGTGAGTAATAAATTATTGGTTTCAATACATGATGCCACCTTTAAGGTATTTTTTAGGCCTGCGGGATTATAAACTATTAGCTTTGCTTTATTTTTTTCTTTGAGCCCATTGACAAATACAATTGTAAGTGTTCCTTCCTCCAACTTCCCAACAGAAGCTGCCAAAAACTCAAACTGGATCCTATACTCTCCAACAGTTCCTTCTTGCTTCACTGCAAAGAACAGGTGCAATATCGACCCTTCCATCAAACCTTCAAATCGATGTAACATCTAAGCCTTCAAGTGTTCCCAGGATGAAAAAGGAACATGTGAAGCTCATTTTTAAAACCTGATTTCCTTTATAAACATTATAATTTAAAGAAATGATACGAAATTAAATCTAAAAACAGAGGAGAGAGAAAACATTAAAGATATATATACACGCTGTATTATAAAATCTCGACCTAAACTGTTACATTTGAAAACATAATACCAGCGGAAGCAAAATAAGTTTGAAAATATTTCAAACTAAAATCTTGTATGTATATACAAATGTACAACATATGTACAAAACCAAAATATCAATAATGTAATCTGGAGCTCGACCTCTGACGTAAGCTCGGAGAATACTGATCAACTCTGTCGTCCAGTAACAGCAGCTACATACGATCTGCACAATCATTTAAAACAATAAATGGGGTCAGTATAAACTATACCCAGTAAGTATTCTTAGCTTTTATAACTTAAATGATGTGCAGGGGAAAACATAAATCAGCACGAGGACGTGCCTATCTATCTTCTCCCTAGGCATCCCCGTATGCCAAACAAACAATTCACACAGATAGAAAAGAACACACAGCTCAACATTCCACACAGGAAACTATCAGAAGCATAAGTTCACATATAATAGCTATATTGCACACAACAATATCAACATATCATAAACCATCGTCCACACAGGAATTTACATGTATAAATAGGCACACAGCCAAACTAGATCACACAGATCTCAAAATATGACATAAATGCAATTCTATGCAATGAAGTGTCAATGCTAATGCAAATCCACACAGGATGACTAGGGTTTCTGGACCGGACACAGCTCAGTCCTCAAATACTATATCTGTACCACACAGGAAAGATTTCAGACCGCACACAGCTTAGTCTATTGATTAATGCATGTAAGTCCACACAGGAATAATTAGATGCCACACAGACTTGCCACACAGGCTCATGTCACGTAGACTTATGCAATATGTATAAATGAAATCAATATGAATGTCATTCATATTCGGACACAGCTTAGCTCACACAGAGCAATTTATATCCACACAGGCACAGCTCATACAGAGCACAGAATACCACACAATCAGAACAAAGATATCATATCAAATTCACACAATAAGCAAATACCACACAGGTATAATATCATCTCAATCAAAACATACCACACAAGTATCATATCAACTATTTGTCAACATTTAACAATTATATCATAAGTCATTCAATTCGACTTTTAGTCTGATTCATCTAACTATAGCAATCTCAGCAATTCATTATAAGCCAACTATCATTACTTTGCCTAATTAACATAGATCCAAATCAATTACAAATTAGTTTAGTAAGTGTAAGAACACTTACCTTGAAATCAAGCCAAAATAAACAAACTAACCCCCGAATCCAAATCCTCCCAACAGTCGTACAGATCCTCCTGTACGAAAATAACCATTCATACATTGATTCTAGCTTTATTTCCATTCAATACATAAGAATTCAATAAGGTTTAGAATTTCAGAATCAACCATTTGTAAACCTTAACTAAACATTAAATTCCACTCTTTTCCATCAACTTTACCATACATAAACTCATCCTAGCATATACATAACATCAATTTCAATTTTCTCTATTTACCAAATATCAATTCCAACAATAAAATTTCCCTTTTAAAACTTATACTATGCAGCAAATATCAAACTATCAACCTAAAATCAACATTATCCATTCTTAACTTAAGCCTTAGGATGAAAGATTTCAAAAGAAATCAACAAAATCACTTCCCTTGCTTCAATTTCACTTCTCCCTACTCTTTTCTCCTTCTTTTTGCTCTGAGAAGAAAGTTTGGCAATGATAAGTTTCTGAGAAATTCTCGATGATTCGTAACTTATATTTTTTTCATCCAAACCGGGATCCACGCGTGGTGGAATGTGAACTACGCGTGGTCGTGCTGACTGCGCGTAGTTTACTGTCCACTACACGTACTTCCCAATTTCAGCATTTCTCCGATATTCTTCCTTTATTTCGTGTCAACCTTATATCGACCTTTGATCAACCTTTATATATTGATGTTTAAACACTTTTTTATCATAATTTATGACTAAAAGTCCCAGAATGTTACATCAACGATCGGGGTTTCTAAGTTCATGCAAAATTTAACAATAAAAATATCCCTTCAACTCATAGCAAGAATATTACCTTATAATAATTTCTCCTTCCATTCAAAACTTAAATAATCTCTTCATATAATTTTATTCATTAAATTTAAATGAAGTATACACATGTTTCTTATCACATTCTTTATCATTACCATGTCTATCACAAAAGTCAAGCAGTGTTTAACCCTTTATTTTTACGTCCAAGACTATTATTTCATGAACATATATTGCTTAACTCTATTAAACAAGACACATCATTTCACTTCATTATACTTTCCTCATAACTTATCATTAATAGAAGCATTTATGTACATTTATTCTATTCATGTTAGAGCCTATTTTTATTATATTTTGTAGATAACACTTGCAAATATGAGTTCATTTACACACTTTGGTTTTATTTAGGTTCAATTGAAGAAAATGGACATTGGCTAAGGAAATGTGGAAGAAAATGGCACATTAAGGAGGTCACAACGGACTCATGAATTATGGATGATAATTGACACATTTAAAGCAAAGATTTTAGGTCCAAAACATCCATCACATTCTTGACACTTTGCATCACGAATGGTGATGCCAAAACTTACGATTCGTGACATACAAAAATTAAGGAAAAGAGGGTCAGAAGTATGTTCATGTTCGTGACACTTGATGTCACGTATTGAGGTCTTGAAATGGTGCATTTGTGACTCATTTTCAAGAGGAATTTAGTGACCAAAATGGCCATCATGTTTGTGACACCTTGTGTCACGAATTGTACTGCCAAAGTAGCATTCGTGACACCACTTTAAGGTGTGGAAATGTTGCCTGAAGTATTGTCACGTTCGTGATACTTTGTGTGACGAATTAGGGCTTAAAATTCAATTCATAACACTCATTTATAAGAGAAAAAGGATGTCTAGAAGGGGTGTCACATTCGTGACACTTTTGTCCCGTTCATGACACTTGGAATCACAAATTGTGGCTCCATTCGTGACACCTTATTTTGAGGAAAAAAGTGGGTAGAAAGGGTGTCATGAACATGACATCCTTGAGTCACGAATTGGATGTGAAAATTTGGCATTAGTGAGACATTTTTACGGGGAAAACTGCGCTAGAAAAGGTGTCACAAATGTAACACCTTTGAGTCACGAATTGTGACTTGAAAGTTGCATTCGTGACCCTTCCTAAATTGTCCAAAAAGTCCTTAAAATGAGTGAATTAATTGGGGGCAGCTGAGACATTTTGTGAAGCTAAAATTTTAAAACTATTTATTCGAATATCCAAAATATTTAAAAAGAATGATATAATAATAATATAAATTTTTTAGAAGATAGAAAATATAAAACTCGTATTTTCATAAAACTCGGCCCAATATACTTTTCAAAACATTATACAAAAGCGGAAGCTGTAGCTTAGGTTTGAAAACAATTCAAAATCCAAAATATGAATATACACATATATGTACAATATATGTATAAACCAAAATCCAACTACAAAATCCGAAAGAAAAAAAACTTTGGAGCTCGACCTCGACTATATTGCTCGAGCGGATGATCACTGTAACTCTGATCCAGTAGTAGCTACTTAGGATCTGCACAACATTAAACAATCATACAGGGGTGAGTATTTTCAAATACTCAGTAAGTGTCTTATCACAATTTAAGTACATTTTGAAATCAGATAACTTTCCTATATATTATCAATACATTCTGTATGTATTTCACTATTTAAAACAAGTCCAGTGGAATTTTCAGTGAGCACGGGGCATGCTGAGGTGCACACGCGGTCGTGCTCATCACTAGATTCCCAGTTGGCACAGGTCGTTCCATGCAGAGCATGAGGTCGTGCTCATTACATTTTTCCATATTTTTCATAATCACAGAGTGTGCTGTTAAAATTTATCTCAGCACGAGGACGTGCTGGTCAGTACGGGGTCATGCTGAGTTTCTAGTTTGCACATTTCTGTTTCGGTTCATTTCACATATAACGGAAAATAAGTTCTTTTATACCCATGCATATCCAACATAACCTGTATACCATATGTACAGTGAATGGTATCCAAACAATAGTACATTATGTAACATCCTGGAGTTTAGTGTAAGTGATATGTATGAAAAATTGATTAAGATAGAATCGAATCAGACAGAAAACCAAAAAATTGTGCAGAACAGAAGATCAGCACGACCTTGTGCCATGGAGAGCACGATCTCATGCTCATTCAACTTTCTAGGAAATTTCAGAATTTTCATAAAATTAAAATAAGAAAAAAATAAATCAACACGACTTGGGCACGGGCTGTGCCTCAGGCCGTGCTGAGCATGCTGCATATATATATACACAACACTGTTTTATTCATTCTCAATTAAAAACAGAGCTCAAACCTTCAAACCTTTGAAAAGAAACCCTAGGATCATCGGAGGAGGAAATTAAACAAATATTTTAGTAAGAAATAACAACTTTCTTGCAAGAATCAAATCTAAGTTGTCAGGGTAAGCTTATGTGAGGGTTTTGAGTTACTGAGATATTGAGGTTGCTTAGTTTAATGAGTTTAAAACTAAAATAGAGTTGGAGAAATATGTAGTTGATGATTTTGAACTTGATTAATTTCATGTATAAGATTTAGAACATCTAAATCATATTTTAGTAGGATTTAGTAAGAGTAGTTAATTTAAAATGTTACTGGAAAGTTGAGAAATGAAGTTAAGGATTATGTTTGTTGATTATATGCTGAGAAACAAGCTAAGAGCAAGTTGTTAACACTATTTATACAATTAATTTCATATAGGAGGATCTGTACGAAGATCGGATTGAAGTTGAGCCTGCATCGACTTCGTAAAATAGTCGAGGTAAGTGTTCTTACACTTACTAATCGTGAACATATAATTTTTTTGAATAATGATTGAGTTATATATGTATGAATTGTGTGTAAGTATGTTCTTAGGAATATAATTGAGTGATTGTAAGCATTTTATGCTTACTTGATTATATTTTAGTATCCATGTTCATATATGTGTTGTTCCTATGAATAATTAATATTTAAATGGTAGTTTATACTTCAATTAAATGATATGAGCATGTTTTTAGACTGATATTGTTATTGATGATTCATATGAGTTATGAATTGTAAGAGTATGCTCTTTTTAGCTATGGTTGATATTATGTTGATTATAAGCATATGTTTGCTTCTTGAATATGGAAAGCATTGGATTGCTTATTGAGCATACTTGATTGAGATTATGATATATGAATGCATTCATCATTCATTGTGTTGCATTCATTGTGTGACACTGAGATTGATATCCTACGCTGGGCCTGAGGATTGTTCTGACATAGATATCAATGCCAGTCTGGGACTGATTATATTCTGAGCTGGGCTCGATATTGGGTACGATGCCGGTCTAGGACCGAGGGATAAATGAAAAGAAAAAGAAAAAAAGAAAAAGAAAGAAAGCAATACCCCGAGCAATTTTTGCATGTGATTGCATTGTCATTCATATGCATCTGATTAAGCATTCATAATTAGCATTTTTTTACTGTTATTTGATTTGTGAATGCTTATATGATAGATATGAGAACTGTACTTTGAATGAAAAGTCTATGGTTTAGTTTGCATAAATATATGGTATGTGTTTTGATTTGAATATGAAGTTTTGTATGAATTTTTATGTGTATTGTATGATGAATATGGTACATCTGATTATTGGAAACATATGATAATCAAAGCAGTTAAAGTTTAATGATGAATGAAATGTGGTTTAGTTTGTGAGCTGTTTGTGCGTAAAATGCAAATAAGTGATATAATGAGTGTTTTGATGGATAAAAATTGTTAATTAAGTATATGAAACATGTTGGACATGTACAAGATTTAAGGAACTTGTTTGCTTTTGAAATCAAAAGAAAACAGAGGAAAAATGCTGTAAATCAGAACACGAGCACGCCTTCGTGCTTGTAAGGCACGACCTGTGCTCAAGGGAAGATCAGACAACTAGCAATACCTCGTGCCGGCTCAGCACGCCATCGTGCCGTGCTGCTAATTTTCGCTGCGCATCATTTTAAATGGAATTTTACGAGTAAAATTATTATAGAATTGATTGGGAAGTTGTATAAACTTAAAATACATGTTAAATGTGTTTAGAAACTTACTGAGTATTATGAGATACTCACTATTTGTTTCAATGTTTAAATGACGTGGAGGACGTAGATAGCTGCTACTGGACCAAAGCTTCAGTGATCATATTTCTAGAGCGATATTGTCAAAGGTCGAGCTTTAGTTTTGAGTGCTTCCAATTTTTTTTGCACATACTGATACATTTACGTATAAATTCATATTTTTGGTTTTGAAACGTTTTTTAAACCTTAACCTTTTTTCCGTTCTCTTATTTTGATTTATGTAAATGTTGGGCCGCATTTTATAAATATGAATGTTTACTTTCTCTCTCCTCTATTTATATTTAATTATCATTTTTCTTAGTAAAAAGGATTGAATTATTTGGATAAAATGTTTTAAAAATTGAGTTCCACATTTAGTGGTATCAGAGCAGGGTTTTAATTCTCTGCGGACTGTTCCAAAAATTGATTTGCGAATTATGTTTTGGAAGCTAATTGAATTTGAACTTGTTGTTTTCATAATAGATGGAGCGTATTGACGATTTATCGCATGATCACAATGCTGAGTCCAAAGAGTCAGTTGAGGGACAGGGGTTAGCGCCAGAAACTCCTAAGCAGCTTGCACAGCCTGCTATGCCTATACCTCCATACGATCCTGTATATGTTCCATTCTGGGAGATGATGTGGAAAATGATGCAGGATCCAAGAGTTGCAGCGAGTTAGCGCACTCTCAATATTGATAAGAATTTCAGAGAGGTCAGGAAGCAGGGAGCAAAAACATTTGAGGGCACAACCAATCCATCAGAGGCAGGTGATTGGTTGAGGCATACAGAGCATATTCTTATGCGTATGAGGTGTATCCCTGAGCAAAAATTAAGGTATATGGCATCTCTGTTAGAGAAAGCAGCTTCGAATTGGTGGGAATCAATTCCAAGTAGCCAAAATGATCCTCCGACATGGACTTGGGATGATTTCTTGAGAAATTTTGCTGAGAAATATACTCCTCTGCTTTACCAGACTAAGAAAAAGATAGAATTCCTTGAGTTGAAGCAAAAGGAAATGACAGTGACAAACTACAAGGAAAAGTTCACTAGGTTATTTCATTACGCTCCAGAGGATGTAGTGACTGACCAGTAGAGGTGAGATAGATTCAAACAGGGTTTGAGGTTCAACATTCGTGCCAGGAGGGTAAACGAGAAGGAATAAGCACCACAGGCTCAAATTTTTGCTATGACTAGAGATGAGGCTGTAAAGGATCCAGACGTGATCATTGGTACTATTTCTATTTTTACATATACTACCTTAGTACTGATTGATCCTAGTTCTATATGTTCATTCGTGAGTGAGTCGGTGGTAGACTATATTAGTGGTAGTATAGAGCATCTGGGTTATATAGTTGCTATTTTGATGCCAACAGGAGGTACAATGATAGTTAGATATATTATGCGACATTGTGAGTTGCATATTGGCGAGTTGACTTATTTAGTTGATTTGATTGTTTTGAGGATGGATGAGTTTGAGATTATTTTGGGGATGGATTGGTTATCCCGGAATCAGGCTATTGTCGAATGTTACTTAAAGAAAGTTGTGATTGAGTTTAACGGAGAGAGACGAGTGTTATTAGTTGGTGAGAGGAAGGTTATTCCTTTCTTCTTGATTTCGACAGTGTTAGCTACGCGGTTGATTCGAGAGGGGTGTGATACTTATTTAGCTTCAGTAGTCGATCTGAATCAACCTAAGTTAGAGGTGCGAGATGTGGAGATAGTACGTGAGTATCTTAAGGTATTTCCTAACGAGTTACCGGGATTGCCACCGTATCGAGAGGCAGACTGCAGGATTGAGACTATTCTGGGAGTAGCTCCGATATCTATTGCACCATATAGGATGGCTGCTGTTGAGTTACAGGATTTAAAACGACCAAGTGTATCACCTTGGGGAGCACCAGTGTTGTTTGTGCAGAAGAAAGATGGTAGTACGCGATTGTGTATCGACTATCGTTAGCTAAAGAAGGTGACAGTGAAGAATAAGTATCCATTGCCATGGATAGATGATTTCGTTGATCAGTTGCAGGGAGCTAGAATGTTTTTGAAAACTAATTTGAGATCGGGTTATCGGCAGTTGAGAGTTGAGGAGAGCTCGATTGCGATGACAACATTCAGGACTCGATATGGGCATTTTGAGTTCACTGTGATGCCATTGGGGTTAACGAATGCACCAACAGTATTTATGGCTTTGTTGAATATATTTCACACATATTTAGATCAGTTTGTGATTAAGTTCATTGATGACATGTTGCTGTATTCGAGAGATGGAGAGGAGCGTCAGAGACATCTTCGTATTCTGTTGGATTTGCTGAAAGAAAAAGAATTATTTGCTAATTTCAGCAAATGCGAGTTTTGGACGTCTAAGGTTATCTTTTTAAGACATGTGATCTCAGTAGAAGGAGTCAAACCTGATCCTAGTAAGATAAAGGCAATTTACTATCGGAGCTTTTTGGGTTTGGCAGGTTACTATCGGAGATTTATCGAGGATTTTTCAAGGATAGCTAGACCGATGACTTCTTTGTTGAAAAAGAATGCTTCGTTTATTTGGAATGATAAGTCTGAAGAAAGTTTTGGAGAGTTAAAGAAAAGGTTAGTGGAAGCTCCAATTCGTATGTTACCTAGTTAGAGAGATAGTTTTGTTGTATATATGGATGCTTCTTGAGCTGGGTTAGGTGGAGTACCGATGCAGCACAATAGATTTATTGCTTATACTTCACGTTAGTAGAGACCACATGAGGTTAACTATCTGACGCATGATTCGGAGTTAGCTACGATCATTCATGCTCTTAAGGTTTAGCGACATTATCTATACGATGAGACATTTCAGATTTTCACTTATCATAAGAGTCTCAAGTATATTACAACACTGAGAGAGCTAAACCTTAAGCAGCAACGTTGGATAGAGTTGTTGAATGATTATGAGTGAACTATTGAGTATCATCCTGGAAAGGCAAATGTGGTTGTCGATGCTCTGAGTAGAAAGGAGAAAGAGGATGATGATTCAGTTACGTATAGAGCCAAGTCTTTACTTGCTCTGAGAGAGTTACGGGTGCAGTTAGATTTTATTCAAGATCAGATCTTAGCCAACATTAGAGTTCGACCTCAGATGAGGGATTTGATTGCATCGCGTCAGATTGAGGATGAGCATTTGATGCTAATAAAGAAGAAAGTGGAGTAAGGAAATGTACCTACTTTACACTGACTAGATGATAATGGTGTATTCTACTATCAAGATAGAATGTGTGTTTTGGATATTTCAGAGTTAAAGAACGAGTTGATGATAGAGGCTCATTTTTCACCTTTTATTAGTTCATCCTGGTAGTACCAAAATGTACCAGGATATGAGAGAGTTGTATTGGTGGGTACATATGAAGAGGGATATAGCTGAGTTTGTTGTGAGATGTCTACCGTGTCATCAGATTAAGACAGAAAATCAAGCACCAGTCGATAAACTAAACCACTTGAGATTCTGGAGTGGAAGTGGGAGAAGATCACCATGGATTTTATTATAGGTGTATCAAGGACGTTTAGACATCATGACACTATTTGGGTGATAGTTGATCGACTGAAAAAATTGGCTCATTTCTTAGCTATCCAATAGGATGATACGTTGGATAAATCACGATTTTGGCAAAGTTTGCAGGATGTGATGGGTACTCAATTGAGGCTTAGCACGACTTTTCATCCGCAGACTGATGGTCAATTGGAGAGGACGATTCAGACAGTCAAGGATATGCTCCGAGTGAGTCTATTAGAGTTTAGAGGTAATTAGGACAATCTCTTACCTTTGGTTGAGTTTGCATACAATAATAGCTATCATTGTAGTATCGAGATGGCGCCATATGAGGACTTATATGGGAGACGGTGTAGGTGTGTAACTTACTCGGATGTTGAGGGTTTGCGATAGATTGAGGGATCAGTAAACTCTTGAGAAGATTAATTATGTGAAAAGATGTATGTAAGCATCTCAGGATCTTCATAAGAGTTGCTATGACCAACATCAAAGAGAGGTAGAGTATATAGTCAGAGATCGGGTTTTCTTACGAGTTTCACCCTTGAGAGGTGTTATTCGATTTGGGAGGCATGGAAAGTTGAGTCCTAGGTATATCAGACCGTACGAGATTATCGAGAGAGTGGGACCACTAGCATATAGATTGAGGTTACCAGCAGAGTTGTCTCAATTACATGATGTATTTCATGTTTCGATGTTGAGATGGTACCGATCTAATCCTAGTCATGTATTGAGTGCTCCAGAGTTAGAGATATTGAGGAGCTAACTTATGAGGAGGAGTCGATCGAGATTTTAGACCGACAGATTAGACGATTACAAAATTGAAAGATTCCCATGGTTTTGGTAAAATGGAGTTTTCATTCACCAAAAGAAGCTACTTGGGAAGTTGAGTCGGATATGAGACGTCAATATCCATATCTGTTTCCAAACTCCACGTCAAAAAATTGAGGTATATTGCAATTCTAGATATTGATGTTGGATGTTATGGTTTATTGGTTTGATTTGTAAGTTGTGTTATGATTGAAAGTTAAGTAAAGGACTTAACTTGATTTGATCTTGATTATGAAGGAATAAGCTATGATTGATGATGAGACAGGTTTGGATGGTTGTGGTATAGATTACGGGTGTGTCTTCTTATTACGGGTCCTTTTATACTGCTGTTTTGCTGCACATTTGAAACTTTGAAGTATGGTATATAAGCTTAGAAATGTACCATAGTAAACTTGACTTGCGATTTCATTTGTTTTAAATTTCGAGGACAAAACGTTCTAAGTGGGGGAGACTTGAAACACCCTGGAATTTATTGGAAGTGATAAGACAGAATTGAATCGGACGAAAAATCAGAAAATTGTGCATAACAGAAGATCAACACAACCATGTGCCATGGAGAGCATGATCTCGTGCTCATTCAATTTTCCCAGAAATTTCAGTCATTTAGGAAATTAAAATAAGAAAAAAATTAATAAACACGACCTGGGCACAGGCTGTTCCTCAGGCCGTACTGAGCATGTTGCATAAATATATACAACACTATTTTATTCATTTATATATACAACACTATTTTATTCATTCTCATTTGAAAAACAGAGCTTAAACATTCAAACCTTTGAAAAGAAACCCTAAGATCATCAGAGGAGGAAATTAGACAAGTATTTTAGCAAGAAACAACAATTTTGTTACAAGAATCAAATCCAAGTTGCCAAGGTACGCTTATGTGAGGGTTTTGAGTTACTGAGATATTGAGGTTGTTGAGTTTAAAACTGAAATAGAGTTGTAGAAACATGTAGTTGATGATTTTGAAATTGATTAATTTCATGTATAAGGTTTAGACCATCTAAATCATGTTTTGCTAGGATTTACTGAGATTAGTTAATTGAAAATATTACTAGAAAGTTGAGAAATGAAGTTAAGGATTACATTTATTGATTCTATGCTAAGAAACAGACTAAGAGTAAGTTGTTAACACTATTTATAGAATTAATTTTGTTAAGAAGGATCTGTATGACGATCGGATCAAAGTTGAGCCTGACGCCGACTTCGCAAAATAGTCGAGGTAAGTTTTCTTACACTTACTAATCATGAACATATAATTGTTCGAAATAAAGATTGAGTTATACATGTATGAATTGTGTGTAAGTATGTTCTTAGGAACATAATTGAGTGTTTATAAGCATTTTATGCCTACTTGATTGTATTTTAGTATCCATGCTCATATATGTGTTGTTCCTATGAATAATTAATATTTAAATGATAGTTTATACTTGAATTAAATGATTTGAGCATGTTTTGAGAGTGATATTGTTATTGATGATTCATATGAGTTATGAATTGTAAGAGTATGCTTTTTTAGCTATGGTTGATATATGGTTTATTTTATGTTGATTGTACGCAAAGGTTTGCTTGTTGAATATGGAAAGCATTAGATTTCTTATTGGGCATACTTGATTGAGATTATGAGATACGAAGGCATTGATCATTCATTGTGTTGCATTCATTGTGTGAAACTGAAATTGATATCCTAGGCTAGGCTTGAGGATTATTCCAAGAGAGACCTCAATGTAGGTCTGGGACTGATGATATTCCGACCTAGGCTCGATGCTGTACTGGGCACGATGCCAGTCTGGGAATGAGGGAAAAATGAAAATAAAAAGAAAAAAGAAACAGAAAGAAAGCAATACCTCGGGGCATTTTCGCATGTGATTGCATTGTCATTTATATGCATCTGATTAAGCATTCATGACTAGCATTTTTCTTGTATTGCTATTTGATTTGTGAATTCTTATATGATAAATATGAGAATTGTACTTTGAATGAATAGTGTCTGGTTTACTTTGGGTAAATATGTGGTTTGTGCTTTGATTTGAATAAGAAGTTTTGTATGATTTTTTATGTGTATTGTATGATGAATATGGTACATCTGATTATTGGAAACATATGATAATCAAAGCACTTAATGTTTAATGATGAATGAATGTGTTTTAGTTTATGTGCTCATTATTCTTAAAATGCAAATAAGTGATGTAATGAGTGTTTTGATGGAAAAACATTGTTAATTAAGTATATGAAACATGTTGGACATGTACTTTAAGGAACTTGTTTCCCATTGAAATCAGAAGAAAATAGAGGAAAAATGCTGCAAATTAGACCATGAGCAGGCCCCCATGCTCGTAAGGCACGAGTTGTGTTCAAAGGAAGATCAGACAACCAGCAAGATCTCGTGCTGGCTCAACACGCCCTCGTGCTTAGCCGTTGATTTTCCTTGTGCATCATTTTAAATGGGAATTTACGAGGTGAATGAATATATAATTGATTGGGAAGTTGTATAAACTTAAATGCATATTAATTGTGTTAAGAAACTACTTAGTATTGAGAAATACTCACTATTTGTTTGAATGTTTAAATAATGTCCAAGACGCAGATAGCTGCTACTGGACCAGAGGTTTAGTGATCATCTTTCCAAAGCGGTATCGTCAGAGGTCGAGCTTCATTTTTTAGTGCTTCCAAATTTTGTTTTTTGTACATACTTGTACATTTATGTATATATTCATATTTTGGGTTTTGAAACATTTTTTTAACATAAACCTTGTTTTTTCTGTCATATTTTGTTTTATGTAAATGTTGGACCACGTTTTATAAATATGAATGTTTACTTTCTCTCTCCTCTATTTACATTTAATTATCGTATTACTTAATAAAAAGGATTGAATTATTTGGATATAATGTTTTAAAAATTCTGTTCCACACATTATGTCATACTTGCTTGCTCATGTGACCATATCAAATACGAAATCATACTTACACATTCATACCAAACCATAACACGAGCACATGAAGCATAATATTCATAACCAAATTAACATTCATACAATCGTCATAGTAATCAATAAGATCACAAACTACAAATGCAATCTCAACTACAAATGAATGCCAATGCAATTCACATGCGAAATGCCTCGGGTATTGCTTTCATTTATTTTTTCCTTACGTTCTTATTTCTTTTTTTCTCTCAGTTCCAGACAAACATCGAACCCAGTTCGGCATCAGCCTAACTCGGAGTATCATTAGTCCCAAACTGGCATCGAGATCTCTCTCAAAATCATCCTCAGACTCACCCTAGGATATTGGCCAAGTTTCACACAATGAAATGCAATACATCATGAATCAAATGCATTCATAGGGCCACTAAATCAACTCATATGTATGATTAATAAAGCAACTCACATGTTTTTCACATTATCAAGTCTATAATTCATAAGAACATCAGAGACATCATCTAAATAAGAGAGTACCACCATAAGTTCACGTAATCAAATATGAGCATCAAAGTTAAGAAAATAATCATGTCATATCAATGCAATCATCTCAATCATGCTCATATAAAATCATCTCAAGCAAGAAATCATAAACCAAGCTACTAATGTTCATAAGAACATAACACATATGAGCATTAACACTAATTCACATAGTTAAGAAGCATATATAGCTTATAAGATTATCAAATCAAGTTCCTAAGAACATATAAGCACTCAATTTAGCAATGGTAAGTGTAAGAGCACTTACCACAAAAATTATACGAAGTCGGCGTCAGGCTCAACTTCGATCCAAAACTTGTACATGTTCTCCAATACAAAATTTATCACATAAAAGTTGTTAATGTTTATTCCTTAACTTGTTCACACTAAGAAACATCAATTTACATCTTTAACACTCCAATCTCAATTCCTCAGTAACCTTTCTCATAACACTAAGTCTAATACTTCATTCTACTCTCATTTAAGCATACTAAACTATCAACATGAGTTCACTTGACTCAATCTCAGTTCATTAACACCAAGCAACACTCACATCAGTTTCTAAACCTCAAATTTGAAATTTACAGCTAACTTAAAACATATGGTTTTAGTCAAAAAAAGATTATAAGCTTACCTTAAGGATTTTGACTTGAATCTTTGCAAGACTTTTGGTTTATACTTGCTCGATCATACACTCCAGGGTTCGTAGGGTTTTCTCCTGCTTGCTTTCTTATATTTCCTTTGAAATTTGATAGCACGGTGTTAACTACCTCATTGTTTAAAACATTCCAGTTGACATGACCTTGGGCACTATCGTGCTCCAAGTCGTGCCGTGCTTTTTAGCACGAGTTCCTATTTTATCGTGCACGATTTCGTGTTGAATGAGTTGCCAAAAACATGTGCATGCCTTCAATACAAGGTCGTGCTATTTCTCAAGTATGAGCACAATGTCGTGCTATTGTACAAACATGAGCACGAGGTCGTGCTCAACCCCGTGTTCACTGCTCTTTTTCTGCATTTTCCTGATTCAATTATATTTTAATCTATTTTCCATATAGATTATTTCTAACAAATTTCAGGGCGTTACAACTCTGCCTCACTTAGGAAAGTTTGTCCGCAAAATTTAAATCAAATGAAATCACAATCAAATCTAATGAACCTAAGTATGGTATACTTATATGTTAATATACCATACTTAAAAGCAATATCAAATTAGTAGCAAAATAGTAGCAAAATCACAACACTGTACCAGCAATACCATTTTAATATCAGAGGCTCAAATGATAACATACCTTAAGGCTCTGTCTCTGCATTTGGAAATACATACAGATACTATTATCACATATCAGCCTCAACCTCCCAGGTAGCTTCCTTTGGAGAATGGAAAATCCCCGACCACATACTCTATCTTCCGATGATGTCAGTCGTGATAACACTTCTGACGTTCCTGAGCAGCTTGCATATGTCTTTTCACAACATTCACTTTCTCAAGAGTTTGCTGAACCAACTCTTGTCCCTTTATCTGAAGCAAACCTGCAACATCCCAGTACGCTTGACTCTAGCACTGTCTCCCATATAAAGCCTTGTAGGGTGTCATCCCAATACTAGAATGATAACTATTATTGTATGCAAACTCAATCAAATGTAAATGAACGTACCAATTACCTTCAAACTCCAAAACACAAGCTCGTAACATATCCTCGACTGTTTGGATCGTCCTATTAGATTGGTTGTCAGTCTGCAGATGAAATACTTTACTAAACCTCAATATGGTACCCATCGCATCCTAGAGGCTCCGCCAGAATTGCGATGTAAACTTAAGATCATGATCAGACACAATCGATATCAAAACACCATGTAACCTAACGATCTCGACAACATACAGACTAGCTAGCTCTGACAAGGTAGACATCTAGCAACAAACTTTGCTATCTCCTTCATCATATATACTTACCAGTACATCTCTCGCATATCCTGATACATCTTCCTACTACCAGGATGTAGTAAATAAGGTGAAGAATGAGCCTCAATCTTCAAGTCATTCTTCAACTCAATAATGTTTAGAACACATACTCGCTCTTGATAACATAACACACCATCATCATCCAATCGGTGACCAGTAATCACTTTTCCCTTCTTAACTTTCTTCTTAATTTGCTTGAAATGATCATCCTCCTTCTGATGCTCTGCTATCAACTCCCGCATCTGAGGTCTAACTTAGATATTCGCTAACAACCGATCCTTAACTAAGTCCAATTGCACTCATAACTCTCGCAAAGAAAATAATGACTCCACTCTATAAGTAATAGAATCATCATCTTCTTTTTCCTTTCTGCTCAAAACATCAGCGACCACATTTGCCTTTTCCAGATGATACTCAATAGTGCAGTTGTAATCTTTAAGTAACTCCATCCACCGCATCTGTCTCAGGTTTATCTCTCGTTAGATCATAATTTATTTCAGACTCTTATGATCCGTAAAGATCTGGAACGTCTCATGATACAAACAATGTTGCCAAACCTTAACAGCATGAATGATCACAACTAACTCTAAATCATGCGTAGGACAGTTAGGTTTATGCACTCTTAATTGATGTTAAGTATAAGCAATCACTCTACCATACTGCATCAGTACTCCACCTAACCCTGTTTTAGACGCATCTGTATAAACCACAAAACCACCTCCCTGACTAGGTAGCAGCAGAACTAGAGTCTCTAATTACCTTTTCTTCAATTCTCATAAACTTTCCTCATATTTCTCATTCTAGGCAAATGGAGCATTCTTTTTCAACAAAGCTGTCATCGGTCTAGCTATCCTAAAAAATCCTTAATGAAACTCCAATAGTAACCCACCAGCCTAAAAAACTCCGTACCTCTGATAAATTTTTATGAACATCTCACTCTTGAATTGCTTTAATCTTACTAAAATCATGTTTCACTCCCTCTACTGAAATCACATGTTCTAGAAAGATAACCTCTGACATAAAAAATTCACATTTGTTGAATTTAGCATACAACTCTGTTGCTTTCAGCAATTCGAGCACGATTTGAAGATGTCTCCCGTGCTCTTCTCTGTCACTCGAATAGACTAATACACATCAATGAACACCACGACAAACTGATCTAAATAAGGGTAAAATACCTTATTCATTAGAGCCATAAATAGAGTTGGTGCATTCGTCAACCCGAATGGCATCACAGTGAACTCAAAATGCCCATATCGAGTCCTAAACACTGTCTTTGGTATTGAGCTCTCCTCAAGTCTCAGCTGCCAATAACCAGATCTCAGTTCAATTTCAGAGAATATTGTAGCTCATCGCAGCTGATCAATCAAATGGTTTATCAGTGGTAATGGATACTTCTTCTTCACTATCACCTTATTTAGCTTATGATAGTCGATACACAATCACATACTACCATCCTTTTTCTGCACAAATAGTACTGGTCCGCCCCTAGGTGATACGCTAGGTCATATAAAACCCTTTTCTAATAGCTCCTCTAGTTGTCTCTTCAGCTACTACAGCTCTACAGCTGCCATCTTGTATGGTGTAATAGATGCTCGATGTAACGCCCTCAATTTCTCCTCAATTCTTAATTTAATTAAAATTTTAATTAAATATACAGAGGAAAATATGTATTAATTTTTTGCGAATTAACAAAATAATAATTCAGTGGATAGGTGTGGAAATTTTATGAAATAATAATTAAGCTAATGGAAATAATAATCGAGTTGTAAGGCGAGCAGGAAAGAGAGCGAGAAGGAAAAGCCAAAAAGGGCAAAATTGTCCATTTCTGAAAATTAATATATATAACCTAATCTTCTTCTTTTTCCAACCATACCACACGTTTCTTCTTCCTCTTCTTTTTCCAAAGCTTCAAAAACCCTAGCCACCTTAGTTACTGATGGAACCTCAATGTTCTGGAGTTCCAGAATCAGTTTGGGAGCGAGAATCGGTAAGATTTCTTATGAGGTTTTTATAGAATCTCGTTTTCCTTTAACCGTAGATTTTCCAACTATATATCTCGTTCATTTTAGCTCCGATTTGAGTAAATGTTGGCTTGTTGGAAAGCCTAACATGTGTACTAACTACTAGTAACTTTATTTGGTGTTAAATCATCTTTTAGGTACCCAAAATTGATGTTTGAACGTTAGGGATGAATAGTGATGATTTTGGGTTTTCTAAACTGGAGTTCTTTTTCGAGTTCCATTGCTTGGGTAAGCTTCTTTGGAGTTCATTGATAGTGTTTTGCATGCCAATTTAATTGGGTCTTAATTGATGAGAGATATAGGAAAAAGGATAGAAAATGGTTTGAGGGTTTTGAGTGGAAAAGTCGAGAATAAGATATCTAGCATTGGCTAAAGCGTGTAAATTGTGAAATTGAACTTAGATAAGTGTGTGGAAAGTATTAATGAATGTTGGTCGCAAGAGTTAAGGATGGTAGTTAAGGATGTTCTTTAGGAAATTAAGTAATTATGTAAGGAATTGTGTAAAAGGGATAATAGAGGGGACGTCATTATGAATGTTATGATGAGTTCCATTAAGTTTGCATAGTTAGTAAATTTTAAATTAATGGGAAATCATAATATTGTTTATAGGGAATTCAAGTCGCAGTAGAAACGATTCGCAACCGAGCCTCTAATTGTGTGCGAGAGGTAAGTGACATAAACACTTCTTCCCTATGCATGTATAATCTAAAATGTGAAATGTTGTTGATCTATCATTAATGTGTTAAATGATGAATTGTTTTGTATAAATGGTATTGTGAGAAGTGTTGTCATATTTATTCAAGTGACTTAGTGAGATTTATGTTTGATTATAATATAATGATTAAGTGGAAAAGAGTATGATTACATGCATAATGTGGGAGGTGCATGAGCATTCAACTATTCATCTCATATTTAGATTTATGATTAATTGAGGACGAATGATGGTTCTTTAAATGTTGAAGTTATATAATGAGAAATTTCTATAATGATCATATTTATGATGGTTTGTTTGAAAATCTATAAATCCTATGAATGCATTCTTTGTATGATTTTGCTCCTTATTATGAAGGAAATTTGTATGATTTAAGGTGTTTAGGCATGTAAATGTGTTATGCCATGGTTGGATTGCTTATATATGTATGAATTGAAGTTAATGAAATATGAAAAATGTTGTGAAATGCATGCTGGTGAGCTATACGGACCAGAAGGAGAGTACACGGACTAGCCTGTGTACTGAACTCGAGTCCGTGTACCACTGCTGGTCCACTACATGGACCAGAGCTGAGTTACACGGACAAAACCGTGTAGCTCAGTGATGTCAGTGTAGTTGGACAGCCGGGCCAGCATTGATTTTTTCCGTCATTTTTAACCTAAATTAATCCAAAGTTAATCGTATATAAATCATGGAAAGGATGAAATTGAGTTGTGATGATTGAATTGGATCATATAATTGATTATGATGGTTTGTAAATTGTGATGTGTTATATATATGTTGAATATGAATTGTGAAAGTTCATAATGTTGACTTTATGAAGGCTTATGAATATTTGTTAGGCCCATGTTGAACATGCTTGAAATGAAGCATGATTAAAATGTTACCTAGTGTGGATTTATGCTTGGAATTGATTTTATCTTGGTATGATATAACATGATTTTTGGCTATGATAATTGAATGTAGTTTGGTTGAGATTGGTTGATGATTCAATATTGATATCGTGAAGCGTAGCATGAATGAATTATGAATGCATGATTGGGTTGCTTAGATTTTGCACAAGACATTCATGCATCTGGGCTCATGGGGAGCATATGTGATAAAGAGAAAAGGCTCTTCTGAGCGTATTGAGGGAGTGGTTATGGCCAAAATAGGGCGTTAAAGGGTATATCACTCGTCTTAAATTAACCTCTGAGGATATACCAACAACCTACCCGGGCACGGGTGATGGGTTGGGGGTCTTATAGACTTTTATATATAAATATTGCGGGTAGTATATAAAACATGCTACACCGAGGCACAGTGGAAGTCTCAATACTTTTCAGAGTATTCGAGCGTGTCTGGCCTATATTGGGCATTGTTCTGGTCTATACTGGCATTATGTTTAACGGATAGTACTTGATATGTGCTATACCGGGGCACTGTGGAAGTCTCAGTTCACTTATTAGTGTTCGAGCGTGCCTGGCCAATTATGGGCGATTAGCATGCTAAGGCATGTTAAAAAGGGTATATCACATGTCCCAAGCTGGACCTCTGAGGGTATATGAACAATGTTCCTGGGCGTGGTTTTGGGTAGAGTCTCACCAGTCAGGCGATGGGTTGGAGGTATTGAACCTTTATATGAATCTGGATATCCAGTTATATAACCATAAACTTCTGGCCGAAATGTCCGTTTGCAAACTTCAATTTTAAGGTCAATTAACGACGTAAATAATGGGATCCCGGGTATGATCATGTTGAGGAATGCATTAGATCATATGCATTCATATTTATCATATTGAGTTTGACATGTTCTTGTTGAACATATTTATCATATTGAGTTTGATATGTTCTTGTTGAACATGTTTATTGTATTGAGTTTGATATGTTCTTGCTGAACCTACGCTGTGATCATATGTGTAAGATGTTAAATATGCCTTGACGTTTTGAAAACTCAAGTTCATTGTGAATCGTTATTGTGAAATGTATGATTTATGAATTGGACTTTTGTCGGTGAAAATGCCGAAATTACAATTGAGTGAAATTGTTTAAGTATGATATTATGTTAAGTATGAATCAATAATGATTTTCATGTTATTGAATGTGTGGCTAAACCATATACAACTTGATTATATGTAAGATTGATTAATGCCATATGTTTGGGAAGGACGACTTGATGTCGAGATTGTAGTGGTGTGAATGCTTGGCATGAGTTTCATGTAGAATATGCATGCTATGTTCATATCGTGCGGGATGCATAAAAGAACTTGACTGATTAAGGACTAATGCATGTAATTGTTTGAATGTTTAAATGGTAAGCTATACTGCATAGTTTACGTGATCATATTTAAATTGTATAATTGTTAATGGATGATATCCATATAGGTAGTGTTACTTATTGAGTTTTCACAAACTCACGTGCATTTTATGTCTGCCATATTCGACATTGGCAGGATTTGTAGGGATTAATTATGCTCTTGCCGACTGATGCTCAAGGAACCGACGAACCAAGGTGACCGTGCACTGAAGTTAATTGTAAATAGATTTATACATAGCACATGGAACATTTTTTTTATGTAATAAATGTCTTGTTCGGGTTGTATTTGAAATGCGATTAAATACAATTCCTTTCCTGTATAGTTTATTTAGTTAAAAATCTGTTTTCTTAAAAAGTGTTATATAATTTTAAACTCTTATGTATATGTGTAGGTTTTATTTCAAAGATGAAAATAGTATATCTTTAAATGGTATTTGTGTCAAATGATTTCTTTAAAGAATTTATTTTGAATTGGATTCTGAAAAAAATTATGATATTCAGGTTCGGGTACCATTTGAGAGAAAATATAAAATACATAGAAACAAGTGGTAGTCGAATTTGGGTGTCACACTCGAGTTGCTCCCGGTATAATCTCTATCCTAAAATCAGCCTCTTGCTAAGGTCGTCATCCCAATAACTCCTTAGGAAATACCTCAGGGTACTCTCGTACAATCTCTACATCCCTCATCTCTAACTTGGGTTGATTCAGATCAAACATAGAAGCTAAATAGGCATCACACCCTTCTCGAATCAACCTCGTAGCTAGTACTGTCAAAATCAGATAAGAAAGAATAACCTTCCTCTCGCCGACTAACAATACTCTCCTCTCACGATCAACCTCGATCACTACTTTTTTGAATAACATTCAACCATAACCTTAGTTCTGGACAGCCAATCTGTCCCTATAATAATTCTAAAATTGGTCATCCTCAATATGATCAAATCAGGTAAATAGGTCAACTCTCCAATTCACATATCACAATGCCTCAATATGTTTCTCACCAGCACTGTACGTCCTGATGGCAGAGATACAACAACTATACAACCCAGACACTCAATACTACTCCTATATGCTCAACTAAACTCTCACTCATAAATGAACAAGTAGAACCCAGATTAATCAGTACTAAAGTATCATATGAAAATATAGAAAAAGTACTAGTAATGACACCTGGAACCTCTACAGCCTCGTCTCTATTCATAGCATAAACTCGGGCCTATGGTGTTGGTCCTGATGGTGTGGCTGCTCTACTAGATCCACCTGCTCCACCTTTGGAGGCTGCTCCTCTCCTAAAAGTAGATGCAGTACCACATCCAACTCTACCTCTACTGCCCTTAGTCGACGTTGTAGCCTTATTATCCCCAGAAATGCTCTAACTAGATACGCCTCCACCCTAAGGCTCTCTCCGATCAGGACAGTCTCTGAAAAAATGACCCGGCTGCTGACAATTTAAAACAATGAACGTGTATCCTTGCCAGTATAAGGACCTGTACCTCTACTCTAATAAGTAGAAGGCCTGGTGGAATGACTCCTCGTACCTCCTGCTCTACCCCTGGACTGTCGACTACCTCCACATGTACCGTTAAAACCTTTAGTATCTGATCTCTAACATCTTCCAGCTGAACTAGACCTAGAAACCTCATGTCTCTCTCTTTCCTGCTTGCCCTCCTGAGCTAGCAACTCTTCTGTCCTAATAGGTGTCTCAAGTAGAGTCTTGTAGGTAGGTTACTTCATAATACTCTCGGTACAAGTATTAAAACTCAGACCCCGCTCAAATGTATCCCTCCTCTGCTGATCAGTGGCTACATCTTCTGGAGTGTAACAGGATAACCTAGTAACTCTGCCTCGTACTAAGTCACTATCATCTCCTTTTGCTTCAACTCCAGGAACTCTATCTTTTCTTTGTCTGAGAAAGTGGAGGAGTATACTTATCAACAAATTTCTTCAGAAAATTTTCCTAAGTCAAAACTAGATGATCCTTCTGGCTATTAGAAATTGATTCCTACTAATTCTAGACTGCTTTTTGGAGTAGAAAACTGGTATACCTCAATTTATGCTCTAACATACACCTCAGACGATTCAGAATCCTCTTTGTATGTCTCAACTAATCCTCAGCCTCTGCTGGATCGGTAGTACCCTAAAAAGTTTTTGCCCCTTATTTCCTGACCTCTATGAAATTCTTATCTATGTTCAGGTTTTGTTGACTCCCTGAACCTCTCTGATCTCTCATCATCTTTTTCATCATCTCCCAGAATAGAGCATATTCAGGATCACAAAGGGGTATAAGCATAGTAGGTTGCGCAGGCTACTTTGGAGGTAATGGGGATGACCCTTGTCCCTCCACAGACTCTCTGGATTCAGCAGCGTGACCATGCGATATGTCGTCTATAGGCTCCATTTGTTACAAAAATTTAGATTTCAAATCTTTCAAATTTTCAAATCATAAAGCAAATAAAATCATTGGCACAATCCGCAGAGAATTTAATCCCTGCTCTAATACCACTAAATGTGAAGCTAAAATTTTAAAACCATTTATTCAAATATCCAAAATATTTAAAGAAGAATGATATAATAATATAAATTTTTGAGGAGAGAGAAAATATAAAACTAGTATTTTTAGAAACTCGGCCCAATATACTTTGTAAAATATTATACAAAAGCAGAAGTTGTAGTTTAGGTTTGAAAACAATTCAAAACCCAAAATACAAATATATACATACATGTACAAAATATGTACAAACTGAAATCCAACTACAAAATGCGAAAGAAAACTAAATCTGGAGCTCGACCTCTAGCTATATCGCTCCGGTGGATGATCATTGTAACTTTGATCTAGTAGCAGCTACCTACGATCTACACAACATTAAAAAATCATACAGGGGTGAGTATTTTCAAATACCCAGTAATTGTCTTATCACAATTTAAGTACATTATGAAATAGGATAACATTCCTATACATTATCAATACATTCTGTATGTACTTCACTGTTTAAACGAAGTGCAGGGGAATTTCAGTGAGCACAGGGCGTGCTGAGATGAACATGAGGTCGTTCTCATCACTAGATTCCCAGTTGGCATAGGTCGTTCTGTGTAGAGAATGAGGTCTTGCACGTTACATTTTCCAGATTCTTCTTAAGCACAGAGCGTGCTGTTAAAATTTATCTCAGCACGAGGACGTGCTGGTCAATATAGGGTTGTGCTGAGTTTTTGGTTTACACATTTTAGTTTTGGTTAATTTCACATATAACAGCAAATGAGTT
Organism: Breynia disticha f. nivosa; assembly: GCA_948193385.1. Lineage (NCBI taxonomy): Eukaryota > Viridiplantae > Streptophyta > Magnoliopsida > Malpighiales > Phyllanthaceae > Breynia > Breynia disticha. The sequence continues at coordinate 2,434 of CANYCX011903475.1, read as the reverse complement.
CTTTTATACCCATGCATATCCAGAATAACCTATATACCATCTCTACAGTGAATGGTGTTCTAAATGGTACATTATGTCATTTCTACTTGCTCAGGTGAACATATCAATTACTAAAGCATATTTACACATTCATACCAAACCATAACACATGCACATCAAATATAATATTCATAACCAAATTAGCGTTCAAATAATCATCACATTAATCAATGAGATCACGAACTATGAGTGCAATCTCAATTGCAAATGAATGCTAATGCGATTAACATGCGAAATGCCCCGAGTATTGCTTTCTCTTCTTTTTCTTTTCTTTTTCTTTTAATTTTTTCAATTGGTCCTAGATCGGCATCAAACCCAGTTTGGCATCGAGCATAGCTAAGAATATCATCGGTCCTAGACCGTCATCGAGATCTATCTCGGAATCATCCTCAGGCTGCCTAGGATATCGGCCAAGTGTCACAGAATGAAATGCAACACATAATGAATCAAATGCATTTATATGGCCATCTTAAATCAAATCATATGTATTCTCATCAAGCAATCACATGCTTTCTATATCATCAAAAGTTCATACAATAATACATATGAACACTAAAGGCAAAAACCAATCAAGAGTATACATAAACTCAATCAATACACATCAAATTATATACACACATATAATTAAAAGCAGTCAAGGCTCAATTATATCGATCATATAAGCTCCTGGGCAATTAAGCTTGATCATACATATACTTATTTCAATCAAAGTAAAAATTCCTTTTTAATCACATTTTTTCTATCTTTTAAACTCATATGCATCCTAAAAAGTATGAATTAATCATACAGATGCAAGTCATAAGTGTAAGGACACTTACCTCAAAAAACGTTCAAAGTCGGCTCTGGGCTCAACTTCAATTCAAAGCTTGTACAGTTCCTCCTGTACAAAATAATCACATAAAGATTATTAATAACTCATTTTTAACTTGTTTCTTGTATAGACGCACAAATCACAACCTTGTTATTCATAAGTCACGCTTTCTCAGTAACCTTCCTAACCACTAAAACCTCATAACTGAACTTATGACTTACCTTAATGACTTTTACTTCCAATTTGCAAGAAGTTGTGTTGTTCTTGGCTTAAAACTCCTCCTCTAACTTTTTCTTGATGTTTTTAGGGTTTCTTTTCATTGCTCTCCTGCAATTTTCTTTGTTTTCCAATAAAACAGTACACTGTAGTTGGTTTAGTTAAAAACAGCCTAGTCAAAACGACATGCAGTACTGGTCATGCTAGTGATTGTATCGTGCTTTTTCAACATGAGTTCCAATCAGGTCATGCACGATATCATGCCGATCAATTTCTAGAATGATGACCACGTCCCTCACCACGATCGTGCTCGTGCCTGTACTTATATTCTATTTTCTGCATTTTTCTTGTTCTTGTCTGATTCGATTCTGTTTTTAATCTATTTTCCAAATAGATTAATTTTAACAATTTCCAGGGTGTATAACTCTCCCCCACTTAGGAAATTTCACCCCCAAAATTTAAATCTAACCAAATCTCAATCAAATCCAATTAACCTAAGTATGGTATTCTTACATTTTCAACATACCACACTTACAATCAACACTAACATAGAAACAAACTAGCAGCAAAACAGCAATATCATACTAACAATACCTTTTGACATCAGAGGCTCACATCAGAACATGCCTCAAGGCTCTGTCTCAGCATCTGGAAACAAATACGAATACTGCTATCGCATATCAGCCTCAACCTCCCAAGTAGCTTCGTTTGGCGAATGGAAACTCCATTTCACCAGTACCATAGGGATCTCTCAATTTTGTAACTATCTTAGCTGTCTATCAAGAATCTCAACAGGCTCCTCCTCATAAGATAACTCCTCTAATATTTCTAACTCTTGAGCGCTCAACATATGACTAGGATCAAATTTGTACCATCTTAACCTAATTACGTGAAAAACATAATGAAGTCGGGACAACTCATCTGGTAACCTTAATTAGTATGTCAGTGGTCCCACTACCTCAATAATCTCATACGGTTCGATATACCTAGGAAGAACACGTAAAAACACTATCTCTAATAGCATATTCTATCTCCCGATAATAACTCTACTGACGATCCTAAGCCTCTTGCATACACTTTTCCATAACATTAAATTTCTTGAGAGTTTGCTGAGCCAAATCTGGTCCCTCTATCTGACGCAAACCTTCAACATCCTAGTATAATGGACTCCGACACTGTCTCCCGTATAAAGCCTCATAAGGTGTCATCCTGATACTAGAATGATAACTATTATTATATGAAAACTTAATCAAAGGCAAGTGATCATCCCAATTACCTCCGAACTCCAAAACACAACCTCACATCATATCCTCGACTGTTTGAATCATCCTCTCTGACTGTCCATCAGTCTGCAAATGAAAAGTTGTA